>JARKHS020000835.1:0-62605 GCA_030143305.2 Amblyomma americanum | reverse complement strand
AGTAAAACAGGGTTTCCAAAACGCGCTGCAAAAATCATGTGAGCACTTCTTCCTGGACAGCTTCAATAACCAGAACAATCGCCTTTTAATAGCAGGCTTTCCGCTACATCTTCTTGTATCCGTGGCCGGCTCCGTGATCAAGAAGTCCCGGCCGCACGTCGGACCTGCTGCTTCAAACGATATGCGCTGAAATTTTTGTGGTAATGCCCCACCTCCACACAGTCAGCCATCGTCTAAAGGAAGTCGCACAGCGCGCCGGCGTGGATGTCGTCTTCACGGCTCCCAACAAGCTTTCTGCCTCTTGTTCCAAAGTGAATAACCCGCCGGAACACCGAGAGTAAAGGGTGACACACTCTTACCAATATGTCACCTGTGATTCAGGAATAATTAACTCCGTCTCACTGTCATGCGCGAAGAGGTACATTGGTCAAACGAGAAGGTGCATCAATATCCGTCTCCATGGACATCAAAACAACGTCAAAAGTATAGCCATTTCTGGGCACCTGGCTAAGAGGTGCAAAATCACAGAAAACAGCCCTAAATGTATCTGCACCCCTGATTTCAATCGCTGCACCACTGTCGGCCGAGGACGACATAAGTTGACGAGGGAAATCATCGAAGCCCTAAAAATTAATTATGCCGGTGAACAATGCGTGAGCACTCCATCCCTCTCCTTGTCAAAAAAGAGCTAAATTCTCTGGGTGACTTAACGAACAGCTAGTTTCCTTTCTGCCACATCAAGCTCGATGAGTCAACGATCCCTTGTTGTTACTACCGTTATCTTGTTTTATCCTCCGCGGCGTCTTACAAGATTTTAACGCTTTTATTCCCCCCTTTTTGGGCACGTTTCTAAAGCTTTTACCTTCTTCATTTTTCATGTATTCACTTGTACATTCCCCTCTGTGTTCTTCATGGTTTTAACGCTTTCCCCGCCATTTTGGGTAATTTTTCACTGGTTTTGTTTTTGCTATTGTTACCTGACGAAATTTTCGCAGCTCTTTACACCGTCTTTTTATCGCTTACTTTCATTTGTTCCTGTTTTTTGCCATCTTGTGACGCGACCACGCCGATTGCCGGTTATCGCTGCAGCAGCCCTGTAACCCAACCTCTCACGTCTTCTATTTAAGCATCCTTCTTTCATAATAAAAATTCACCTGTGAGTCGGCGCTCATGTCTGTCTTTTCTTCGTGTGTCCGTGTTTCATCGCAATGTTTCTTAGTTTAAATTCTTTTTTACGGCCACTGGAAAATGTATTATCACATTCCTTTTTCGGTTGCAGCCACCGACTGAGGACTGTGACGTGAGCATGTACCTAAAGGTCACGTGTGACAAAAAAAAACCTGCAATAAATTCGCTGCTTACACATTCTTTCTCATCCCGGCTCTTGAGGAATGCTGGCTTCAGCCATGCAGTAAATAAAAACGATGAAGCAGCAATTATATGGATGTTTTTCCATGCCTCATGTGACAAAAAAAAAACACACTTTGACGTCACAGCCATTGTTCGTCTTCTGAAAATGAAACCGAAAGGGCATGACAGAAATAATTCGAGTATAAATTATTTCGCACCCGTAGGGGAATATTACATGGCGATTCATGCATAGTAGTGTCTTCCGCATCATTGTAGAGAAAAAAACATGCCACGAAAATCATGTGTTATACTCCTTTAGCCTTTCCTATAATCCAGTGAACAACGGTTTCAGGAGGTCTGAAGTAATATAATTGTCTTGATGGTAATAAATTTTAGTTATCCAATTGAAAATTGAGTTCAAGTAGCCTCTTCTGTCACCCGTTTAAATTTTCTTC
This sequence comes from Amblyomma americanum, assembly GCA_030143305.2. Classification (NCBI taxonomy): domain Eukaryota; kingdom Metazoa; phylum Arthropoda; class Arachnida; order Ixodida; family Ixodidae; genus Amblyomma; species Amblyomma americanum. The sequence continues at coordinate 60,800 of JARKHS020000835.1, read as the reverse complement.
AATTTCCAGCATGCGCGCAAAAAACGCAAAGGCTAAAGTGTGCTCTTAGATATGCGCTTCTTTAAATGTAAGCGTTGCTTGCAGAATTACGGCACTTTTTCTTTTCTTTTTTGTCAGGTATTGTAATAACACCTTGACCGCCATGTTTCTTATAGAAATAAGTTTAGATGGGGCCAAGTTGCGTGCTTCTTAGAGCATTCGGTTTAGTACTCTAAACGTTCCTGACGATGTTTGTGTTCTCGTCGGCTAGTGACTCTAAAGAACTACTTTATGTACAACTTGAGCAGCAAAAAAAAAGGTTTTCCTTGAGAAACTAATTGCGACACAGCATGTCTTATCTCGCCTACCAGAGATTTCCCTCATGTGCGCTAGTAATCAAGGGAATTAAGATTCGTTTTTTTCGTCAAGCACTATCTTCAGACCGTAGGCCAGAGGACATGATGCTGCGCTTGATACATATTTTTAATCGTTAAAGTGGCCAAATTTATAATTGTTATAATTCAAACAGCACAGTGGATCTTTTTCATACTCTTTCTGGACTCTGCCTAAGCTTTTGGTCGCAAACCAGCCCCAACATGCTGCGTGTTCTTGCCGCTTCCAGAGCTGTACACCCACCCTGAAATTCTCGAAAATAGAGACGACGATGTACGCGCGACACATACTGTAGACGCCAGTGCGGGGCATAGTCTGGAAAAGATCGACGAGCTAGCTGAAGGCATTCACACGACCGCCTTAAAGGACGCCGACCCTGACGGTATTAATGTGAGTTCTGCCACTGTAGCAGCAGTTTTTCATTGCATGTTTTGTCGGAAAGCATTCTGTGAAGAACATTTAATGCCGCCTTTGGGGCCAAGTGAATATTTTTCATTACCTGCCGATCTTTAAGATACAGTGCAATCACAATGCGCCGAGATGTTCTAATTTTTCATTTAGGCTCATTTTTGTTGGTGGTATAATGTTGCTTTCACCGGATGTGTTTTTAATACCAGAAGTCTACGTAAGCTAACACTTGACTAGCGTGGTGCTTTTATTCGCGTTGTGAAAGCTTGTGACAAAAGCGACTGTCTCTTGAATCCGTTGAGCACAGCTCGAATGTGTTATCCGGTGATTGCAATTGCCTTCATTTCATAAGATCTCACTGCGTTTGTTTCAAAATTTCTTCACAGAACTCCTAAGGCTAAGATTCCAAGAACGAGCTTTAAGGCTGTGCGTTTCCTATAGCCTCCGATCATAACGTTCACATGAAAAATGCACTCACACAACCTACATCATGACCTGAACCACTCGTCCAGACCACGCAACGACAGCCATTTTCTTCCCACTGCTCTTTGCACCTTGTTTTACGCTTGCACACCACACGAACCGTTACCAATTTACTGTGATGAAGATTGAAGTCCGTCTTTCAAATTAGCTCATTCAAGAAATAGAATGTAAAAATGCTGAGTTTAATATAACCATTTCCTAAGGTAGTGTGGCCTAAAGGTTCGAAGTGCAGCTGTCATGCTACTGCTCCGTGAGGAGAATGAGTGAGTCGCTGCCAAACCTACACATCTCAGAATTGAATCCAATGACTACAAATAACGCAATCTCATCCAACAACAGCCAGCAACGCACATGCCTCCTTTTACACCCAAATTTTGGTATTTAGATGCACGCCAGCAAACTGCGGTCTAGAATCGATATCTGAGTTTAACGCAGACAAAAGACGAAAATTATTGCTATATTCTAGTGACATGCTTCCAAAAAAATGATGCGATTTGACTAGGTATTGCCTAACACTGTCCGAAGTTTCTAACATTGTCGACTTGTGTTTGGAATTAATGATTCTGCGCCAGTAGTTGCCCGAGGAATAATTTTGTTTCTCTTACCGAAGCCTATAAAATGCTACGGCAAATATTTCGGTTCTTCACTGCATACAGCACTCTAATTACGACCATCATAAAAGCCAGGTATCACCTTTGCTTTGAGGCGGGGTGGCATTGTGCTTTCATCTTAGCTATTAGAAACATAATACTAATCCCACTGAAGTTCTGCCTTCGAGAAGAATATCTTACCGATCCCAAGTGCGAAAAATGTTTTTTTCTATAGGACAGTCCGCTACTGTGATGTTTGGATACGCTGAAATGACAAGCGCGCCTTTACTTTGTACTATCTGCTATAAATCGGCACTTTTGCTGAGACCGCTTCTGCAAATCCAACGAAAACTAGGGTGCTTTGGCGACATTCAGCAAAGCGAAATAATGCAAAATATTGCAGGCTTCAAAGAGATACGTTGGCTAAGCGCACAGTGGTGCCTGGTTGCTTCGCCACCATCCGCCGCGGGCAGCACGCGACGAATGTTTCGTTGTTATTTTGTTTTCTTTGTGTCTCTTGACCTCCTAAATGGGCGGTCTGCACAGCGCGCTGGGCTGCACAGCAGAAGACATTCCCCAAGCCAAATCATCCCAAGCAGCATGCTAATAATGGCCCACAGATGTAATAGCCATTGCGAAAATATGAAATGAAATCGGCCCTTTTTTAACGTTTCAGCAAATCGCTAGTTTTTGCAAGCACGGCCCATCGTTCACGCCAGGCATGGGCCGATTTGCATCCAGTCTAACTTCCAACAATGGTTCCAAGGTCACTGCCACTGCAGGGCTGAATATGCCCGAATAATGGCTTTTCAGTTGTTGGTGTAGCCTTGATGCCTGCATGCGTTGCCAACATGGCATATCAGCGTTTTTTTTTTGTAACACTAATGGAGATCATCACGCAAAACTAGAGCCCCTATTTGATTTTTAATACCATGGGAGTTATTGCTCTATTGCAATATGGTATCTGTCTGGGCTAGTCGGCACATGGTTGAAACAGAAGGCACAGAGCGGTGTTTGTCTCTTTCTTAGTCCCGTCCTTCGTGCGCTGTGGCGTCAGTTTGAACTTATTGTCGTATATTGGGTAGTTAGTTGTAACTCATAGAACTTTCATGCAAGACTACAAGCAGTCTTTTCATGCAATGTATTTTCACTTCACAAAAAAAAAGACTGAAACACTCTTACGGGAATTATTTTCAAGTCTCCTGCCCGTCAAGTTTCCTGCCGTTCTGATGATCTGGGATGGGCGAAACAGCTTAGCTAGCTGACGTGGCACGGCTAAAGAATCCCAAAAGTGCTTTGTGGAGCTTTCCTCTCCTGACGGGATGAGTCACATCGGAACTACTTCTGACGCCCTATTTGAAGAGAATGGTTGCTGTGCCTTGAAACAAATTCGTCGCACAGCATTTGCAAGGTGACCTCGCACTACATCGAAGCCGCAAAGAGACCCACTGTGAGATCATCTGCATAAATATGACCATCGTAGGAAAAATAGGAAAAGCATTAAATACCAGATTAAATTTTGCGGCGCACAGTGTGCGAGAAGAAACTCCCGAAACATTTCTGCAGTATAACTTGGAAGTGATGCTTAAAAACTACCCCCCCCCCTCGCCCATTAATTGCAAAATGCGGCCGATTTCTAATCTTCATGCGTCCTGTCACAACCTGAAATGCACGTTGTTAGTCACAAAAAATAACTATGGTACCTAACACAAATGGGATTATTTTCTATTTAATACCATTAAAAACGAGCTCTTTTTGCCATTTTACTCTGGCATTGTACTTTTTAGGCGCCAAAACCACACACACACACAAGAGAAGGAAACGAGACAGAGCGCCACTCACAACTGGTTTAAATTGGGGAAGCCACATACATGCCTATATATACAGTCAACCGGCGCCGGCGCAAGGAGCATATTAATACATCAAGTAGTACACGATAAGCATCTTTCAAAAAACTGTTTTTCCGCCTTGTATAAAGATAATGACGTTTTACTGACGCACAAACTGCCTTTCTTGCTGATATAAAATGCTTCAATAAGTTCTCTTGCTTTTACATTGTCACTCCTGGCCAGAATCCGCACCGTTGAAAAACATGGCTCACAAGAGCGCGAAGGGCAGGATCTAATATGTTTTGGTAAATTTGGGCCCTCTTTATTTTGTTCCACGTTTCTTTCATGTTCCCTGATTCGCTCATTGACACAGCGCCCGGTTTGTCCTATATAGGAACGACCACACGAGAGGGGAATTTCGTATACTACCCCTTCGGTACACCTCATGAATTGTCGCCCGTGCTTGGTTCCGCAGCCTGTTTCTTTTTGTTTTTGCTTTTTTTTCTAATCGAGGGCAAACACTTCCGAGCATCAGGGGGGCTGTGAAAACGAGCGGGACACCATGCCTGCTCGCCACCTTTTTCAGGTTGTGGGTCAACTTGTGCACATACGGCACCGCCACAGGTCTCACCTCTTCTCGAGGGACCTCTGCCCCAGCTCTCACTGCCCTCGACTTCATCTTCTGGAGCAGGCTTTCGGCGACCCCTGTCACGAGCGAACCAGGGAATCCGGCTGAAGCCAGCCTGGCCAATTGGTTGTCGAAACTTAGTCGCATCTTGTGAACACATGACTTCTTTAGTGCAGACTCAAGACAGAGTGAAGCAATGCGTCTTTTTACTAGCTTTGAATGCGCGGAGTCAAATGGCAGAAGTTCTTTTTTTGCTCGCGGGGCGTAAGCCCAACACACATGATCCTTCCAGAACTCAATCTTGAGATCTAAAAACGGTAAAAAATGGTCCACAGGCAGTTCACATGTAAAATCTAAGCCATTTCTATATTGTCTAAACAGAGATAAAACATTGTGTGCAGCTTCAGCAACATTCAAGCTTGCGTCCTTGGTTAAAATAATCAAAAAATCGTCCACATATCTAAAAACTTTAAAAACTTTGTTAGACGGTAAAACCTGATGAAGGACTTGGTCCATTTCTGAAAGAAAGATGTTACATAATACCGGCGCAACGCACGATCCAATACAAATGCCCGCATTCTGCAGAAAATACCGCTGGTCAAATGTTATAAAAGTGGACTCCAAGTAAAACTTTAAAACAGTTAAAAAATTAATAGAAATACTTGCAGAGCCGCCCGCAGTAGATGCCTATGCCTGAGTTTCTCACTGGATGTTGAGTATGCCAGAGGTGTTTCCAAATTATCAAGTGACATTTTCTATGCAGCCAACCAAATTATCAAGTGACATTTTCTATGCAGCCAACACATTTTTTTAATAAAAGCACTGTGACAATAATCTCGATACAAGTTCGGCGGAACTTAGAATGTGTATTTTGAACGCTTGCAATGCAAGCAAACTGATTGTGTTTGCAAAAGAGTTTTCCACTTTAGTATTTAAATACCTCAGCACTTCGTTTGCTTATTGAACAGCTTTTAATATACACGGTAAGACCCTAATATATAAGAGAGAATGCTTCCTCAGAGGAAAATCAGAAAACAAGTGAAGCGTTTCTCGAAATATAAATGCTAATCACTTTAGTTGCCATCACGGAAATAATGCAGGAGGCAGGTAAAGAAGGCGCACATTTGCGCCCTCAAGAAATACAAAGTGAACACACTATCGCAATAGCCACGCTGCGTGTGCATGCAGTAAGTGCGCACTCTACAACAAATAATATTCATGCGTAAGTATAACGCTCTCCCGGCCTAGTTATTTCATTTGAACTGCGCCTTGTCTTTGTTTATAAATGCCTTTCGTCCCGTTCTCTTCGCACAGTTTTATTAGTTAGTTTCAAATATTTTTGCAATACATTTTCAAATCATAAATCACCGAACAAGGCAACTTTATTAGAGAACGCGTCCAATATGACTTAGCCAAGTAAGTTCCAAGCTTACTCACAAGCGTTTCTGTTTACGGTCGCTGTACTCACGACAGCCCTCTTTTCAGCATGGGATACTAGACAGGGAACTTCGCATCATCCAAGGCAAAGTTGGAGAGCAATCGTATCGTGGCGCACCTTTACAGCTCTTAAAAGTCGAAGAAAGGGAAGACGACGAGGAGGAAGAGGAAGAGGAGGATTCACGTAAGTCTACTTTTTTTTGTGCCATATTACTTGAGGAGAAGAAGAAGAAGAAGAAGTCTGCTTTTTGCGGAACGAAGATTTCGTGTCATGACCTGAAGGCTATTGAGAACTGGCGGCGCATAATGCAGGCACTCTTTAGATGACACAATGTGATGCGTGGATTTGTTTTCACACTAACTCTCATATAATCTTCTGTAGCAGCACGGAGGACTAATAATTTTGGTTCACAACCGAGGTAGGGACACACATAAGTTGAATAACCAGTTTTGATCTAAAACTTCCTGACCGTGCTGTATTACGCAATACGTGAAAGAAGATTTTCGAAGGAATTTACCTGTATCATAATGACAATACAGGCATAGAAGCTGTTGAAAGTCATGCTGGTCGTGAAAAAAATTAACGTGGATTAGCTCAGCTAATCCAGGATATAAAAAACGAAAGGTGTCGGCGTTCACTGTGTTCATTGGCGTTGGCGTTGACAATGTTCTAGACGGCGATGGCTTTGAGGAAAGGAAGGGCGCATAACTGGCTCCCAGGATATGCGGACGCCTCATGTTGCGGTGGTGAGAGAGAGAGAGAGATGTGGCCTGAATGGATTAGCGCTGACAGCGTTGTGGCTGACATGCGGTACTGCAGCAATAGCTAGGCCGCAGCGTTCATTTGGTGATCAATCTCTCGTGATCAACCATTAACTCCATGCCACCTCCAGGGTGGCAGGGACGGTGCGCTGCCTATCCAGTGAGCGGAACGCACTCAAAGCAGGCTTTTGCAGTTGAATACCAACGCCACGTACATGAAAGCGAGATGGATGTCTCCACTGACCTACGGAGCCGGTTGTGCGCCTTTCCTTTCGTGGAAATGAACGGCCTTTGCAAAGTTGTCAACGCCAATGAACTCAATGAACGCCGTCGGCTCACTTGTTTTGTTTGGTTTTTGAGGAAAGGAAATGGCACAGTAACCGTCTTACATATATCGGTGGACACCCGAACCGCGCCGCGTGGGAAGGGATAAAGGAGTGAGGGAAAGAGGAAAGAGGAAACTGAAAATTTAAAGTTGGATTTTGAGGAGAGGCGCGGCGCTGCGCAGCAGCGGAACGCCTGTGGCTCGGTGCTACTTGTGGCGCATGCGCTGTAGTGACTAGGAAGCGAGAGAGAGAGTAATATCCGCAGCGAGGCGCGCATTGTGATGTCATGTGGCTCCTCGGAGCACCGCCACGGCGAAATCGCAAGTTCGCGGCCAGTAAAGTTTTCGCTTTAAAATTCCATTCACCGCGTTTTAGAGGCGTGCCTTTATTATACTGTACAAGACTGTGGGAATTACAGTCCTTTTTTGCAGTTCTTGCCACTTTCTTTTTCAGGAATCGGCGACAACAACACCTAGACAAAAATGAATTTATTCTGCGGTCTGCACAAGAATGTGTCCTGCCAAGAGAGCAAGAAACAATTTGAACAAAAAGAAAAAAGTGCTTTTCAAAAGGAGGTCCGAAGTATGGATGGATATCTGTTCGTATACAACAAAATAGCCAATACCATCCGAAAAGACGGTTCGATTGTTACATACTGTAAGTTGTGCAACACCATGGCGATGAAGCTCTGATTAGAACATAAACAAGCTGAATAATAAGTATTCAAGTGGTCATTACCGTACCGAAGGGCAGCCATTGGCTTCAAATATATTGGCTACAGATCACACAATTTCATATATACAAACACACAAATATTTGTCAAAAGCCCTCACGAAACCAAAAACTCTAAATAAGTATGGAGCATGAAATTTTCTGTATAGCCCGGAGCCCTTAGGCGCCCGTCCGTGAGGCTGACCGAGCAGCCTCAGCAGCGGCGGCCCCAACCCTCCTGGGGTTCTAGAATGCTTGAGCAGCTGCGCTGAAACTTCACATTAGAGAGTATCATAATTGCGGGTGAATTTTTTCTCAACAATCCTCCATCTTGAAAATCCGAATACGTTCGCTGGAATGGCCCTTACAGTGACTGCGACTGCACGGGTTTGCCCCTTTCCGCCTATCCATTTCGCTATTTCTTCTATCTTTGTTTGGTACTCTCTAGTTTCTTTCTCATCCTTTTTTATTTCCTCTAGCCACAGCTCACGTGCTTAGTAAATTACTTCTTTAATGTATTCGATGCGGCCGGTGCCCATTTTTCTCTTCTGTCTTTACTATTATTTTAAATCTAACTACTAGTACAACTCTTCCTAGGGCTTCAGCATTTATAATATTAAGAGCCCAAATTTCTCTTTCCTAGCTGAGGATTCAAGCCAGGAGGCAACTGAAGGCAACCCTTCCGGTAAGCATTCCATATCGACACGTTTATAACTTTGTTGAAATAGGTAAAGGGTTCAAGGAACTTGTTACTGTGTTGCGTATCAGACGCATACAGTAGAGAATAACTAACTACAGAAATTGCCTATCGGTTTCATTTGGGTGGCAATCTTGAGAAATTGATGGTGTTAATATTTTTCTTGTTGCAATATATTGTACTTGCTTGGAGAAAGGAAAATGCATAAGCACATGCTTAAGTTTAGGCAGCGGAAAGAGGAAATTATACCGAATGCTAATAACACTTTTTCCTTCTCGTTTGGCGTAATGAACATATATATGTAACCGTTCTGTTGAAATAGGTTGCGGTTGATTGCGGTTATAGGTAGTGCCCTCAGATCACTTGAGCCCAAGCTTCATAACCGGAGATGCCGGCTAGTTGAGTAAGTGTGAGGCTAAGACCGGGCTACTTGAAGGAGGACTGTAAAAGGTGTAAAAATATCCACATCGGCCCACTGTACGAAATGTGTAAGCTGACCTCTCCAGAACCGGCTGCGAGGCCGAATGTGGGCAGGTGCATTCAAGCTACAGTCGTGGGTTCGAATTAGGACCCACCGGGGTGATTTTTCAGCAGCCCAAAGGCGGCCCATAGGCACCAGTTGCAAAACCCACATGGCCACCACCTGTGCTGCTCATATGTAGTCTGCCTGGGCCCTTACCTCATAAGATACTATATGCTACTTGGGAAGATGGACTATATATCTATAGTATAGTCATTTTTTCTTCAAAAATGTACCATTTCTTGCTCTCCTGCAATAAACGGGCCATTTTAGAACAAATCTTGAAGGCTCCGGACCCCGCCACGCTTAAATTTTTTTGAAAAGAGCTCAAACGCTATAGGAAAGTATCACGTATCTCTTTTTCAAACCACTAGATATGGCGGTCTCATTTCATTTTCTTGATAACAGCTGATAGATTCGCGTTTTATCATTCTCCTTTTTCTTAGTGTCTGATAACGTTGCTCATATATTCTGCATGTGTATATTTCGTTCTATTCATAAACATGGACAACCGGAGATGGTGGGGAAGACTGCTATTGGTACTTCCGGTGGGGTGGGAGTAAAGGAGCCTCACGGCCTTGGGGCAGTCTGGCCCTCGCTGAAGGTCTTTTGTACCGCCTGGTCCAGCCAGGCAGAAAGGTCGGCCACTTTTATTTGTGAGAGTATACTCTTGGGAGTGGCATTTTGTCATGTCTAGTAGATTAGAGTTGATGCCGTGTATTCGACATTGATTCAGTCATAAGGGATATTTCCATTTAGTAAGGAATGCTTAGGAAACGTGGTGTTATCTAGTGGTTTCCAGTAAAATTCCTCTGACATACAGAGAGAGCAGTGAGTCAGAGGACATTTGTGTTGGCTGAATTTCTAGTATTTTGTGATTGCATTGTTGGCCGATAAACGTTACTTGCTCCTTGATCGTCCTCTGTCCCGTCTTCTTGGTCTCTTAAAGCTCGGTAGGAGACGTGAGCTTGTTAGTAGCTTCGAAGGAGTTGTGAGCGGGGCCCATATTCTCTTGATTAGTGAAATGGGGAATGTGTTAGTGTTTATAGGATGTCCCTGTTGATGCGGCCGTTGGAGTAATAACGGATAGTTCACTAAGAGTCGGATATCATGATTGCTTCTGTAGTGTCTATAGCTAGAGTGATGACGACGCTACCTTTTCCGCCTCTTCCGGTGAGAGGCTTTCGTTTAATAGTAAATTTACTGGCCTAATGTTTTCATCTATTGCTACCGTCTTCATGCATTGATGAGCTTGATATGTGGCGAAGCCGGTGGATACAGCCTTTGTCCGTAACGTTTCGAGACATTTATTTTCTCTAGAAGGGATTCCCCAAAACAGATGTCGCTGCGTATGTGTAGCGCCATCTTTTCGGACTAACCTGAGATATTTAAGTTAATTGCTGTGGCAGCCGCCAGATGACACTACATGTAGAAAAAGACGTGGTCATTAGTCGTTTGCGCATTTTACTGTGAGTGAATGTGGACAGATGGACGTCCACCTCGAAAAGCGTGTACACACAAAATTCTGTGCGAAGCTTGGCAAGACAGCCACGCACACGTGTGAGCTCCTTCGTGACGATTATACGGCAACGAGACATTATCGCGGGCGCGAGTTTTCGAGTGGCACAAGAGGTTCGTTTCGGAGAGAACGTCGGTGGAAGACGACACAAGGCAGGGGCATCCTTCAACCTCACGGAATGAAAACAACGTGGCTCGGATCAGAGAAACCTTACAGCAAGGACCACATCATTACATTACGCACGCTTTCAGATGCTCTCGACATTAGTAAGACAACATGCCACCAAATTTTGCGTGAGAACTTGCGGAAACGAAAGCTGAATGCCAGACTTGTGCCGCACTCCCTCCCACATGACCAGAAGGACACGCCGGCATAAGTGAGCGCTGATTTGCTCTCCGAGGCAGATAAGAATGCTGCATTCGTCGATAGCGTCATTGCGGAAGCGAAACATGGTATTTTCAATACGGTTTATGGTTTATGGTGTATGGGGGTTTAACGTCGCAAAGCGACTCATGCTATGAGGTACGCCGTAGTGAAGGGCTGCGGAAATTTAGACCACCTGAGGTTCTTTTACGTGCACTGACATAGCACGGCACACGGGCCTCCATCGAAATTCGACCACCACGGCCGGGATCGAACCCGCGTCTTTCGGGTCATTCGCCGAGCGCCATAACCATTCAGCCACCGTGGCGGCTGTTTTCAATACGATCCTCAAAGAGGCACAGCGCCGAATGACGGTCTACAAGCTCTCCGGCGTCGAGAAAGGTGCGGCGAACGAAGACCAAAAGGAAGACAATGCTAATAGCTTTTTCGATGCCAGAGGTGTCGTACACCATGAGTTCGTCCCATAAGGGCAGACGGTGAATCAGTAGTTTTATATCCGCGTGCCCCAACACATGCGTGATGCACTGCGACGCCGTCGCCTTGACTTGTGTGCATCGTGACAATGGAGCCTTCTCCATGGTAACGCAAGGCCGCACACTGCTCTCAGCGTGACAGGATGTCTCGCCAAGCACAGCATTACTGTACTTCCCCATCCGCCATACTCGCCTGACCTCTCCTCATGCGATTTTTTTCTGTTCTCTCGTGTGAAAATGCCTTAAAAGATCCCTTGATTGGGAGCGTGGACTCCATTCAAGACGTCACGACAAAGGAGCTGATAGCCCTGCCAAAAGAAGCGTTTTCCAACTGTTTCCAAGACCTCAAGAAGCGTTGGAAGCCGTGTATAGACTGCAAGAGAGACTATTTCGAAGGAGTGCTGCACAAATGATTTCTATGTGAAACACATTTTTTTAATGAACTCTCTCTCGGAACTTTACGGACAAAAGTTGTACTTTACTAAGGCGTCACTTTAGTCAAGAATGTAGGACGCGGAAGCGTTCTAGTCCCCTTATTTCGTTGTATTGTGGCAGCATGCTGGCAGGCATCGGAATAACAAGCAGTTTTTTGTGGACGTTAAGATTTTGGATTTCCCTTGAGGGGGTGAATTCCATGTGCTCGCTTCCTAGGACTATCCTAGCAGCTGGAGGAGTAGCGATTGGTCGTCCATAGAGCAAAAAGGTGTGCTTCGATTCGCTCGTCTACAAGGTTGAGGACTCTCAGTTCCAAACAATTTTGAAGCGAAAGCTTCACTGCGCTAAGTTTTCAAGAGGGCAGCGTCAGCGCACTTGCATGACAGGTGTCACGTGGTGTCATGACGGTTGTCACCTGACAAGTCATGTGACCTACTGACGTCACCACAATTCGCTCACCGTGGCTGGTGGCAACTGCCCCATCGGGCATCGGGTATTTATCGGCGCTTTACAGACAATTCGTTCGGCAGTGTGCGTGGCGTTTTCAACGTAGCCATACAAAGGAAGCTTTCGCATATCACCAGGGTTAGCCAAATTATAAACCACAGCTAATGTTTTTTTCTGGTTGGGTTTCAATTGATAGGCAGAGAGCTTCTTTTGCGCTTTGAGTATGTTGGTGTTCATTTACTTTCTTTCAGCTGCCTCAAATGTGAGGTATGGGACCACGTGCTCTATGCAGCCGATGACGAATGCCTGAATTAGGCGGATGGTTTCGACCGTTTATGCGTGAGAGGAATCATAGCGCTTGTGGCGTGACCATTGTGATACGTCGGAATTTTGGTAGGCTGGCGCCCGCAGATTGCAGCTGGAGGCCAAGAACTATAATTTTTGAGAATGCCGCGGTTTGGGATGGCCCGCAGCGTGCAACAGGATTTCACCTCGCGGGCGTGTGTTGCAATTATTTTATTGGATTGTGGAAAACGGTAACTCTAAATTTTTTGGAGGAACATTGTAAGCTGCATGGGACAGCGTGTTGTTATACCGCTTCGGCCGCTTGCTATAGGAGGTCCTGTATGTTAGCGTCGAGCAGTTTTTGAACCCAAATGATATCTACGTACCGCGCGTGTCTTTTCCCCAATGTGTGGTTGGGCATTTTCGGCAGGTTTATTATAGAGACGTTAAAAAGAATCTCAGATAAGATGGCGCCCATGGGTGTTCTGACGCTGCCGAGGTGTATAGGTTGGTTTGTGAGCGAGCCTATACCGAGGGTTGCTGTGTTTCCGCGCTGAGGGAGTCTCGCACGTATTTGCACAATGGCGGTCCGCATTTGACATTTTGCAAGTTTTATGATTGCGGAGGTTACGTTATCGAACATACGTTTTAGATCAAGGGCACGTTTGGCCTTGGTTCTTATTTGGTTGATTTGCACTAGATAGTCATGTCTGAATTAAAGTAGGACGTCTTGGATGGATAGTGAGGTCGAAAACCATACGTGGGAGGGGAGTAAGAAGTCTTAATGCTAACCGCACTGGCACCAGGCCCAATGCAAGCAACTTTTTGGCATTTCGCACGTGCCAATTCCTTTATTGGATTACAAGAAATATAAGTCGAGTGCTTTATAGCATTATAATCATACCTGAGGCATTAACTACCAGGTGATTTGAGCCATTAATGTTTTTCTCGCGTTTCACTGCATGTGTTGAATGTGTTGAAGAACAGTCGCATTTGTGTAAGTTGTAATATTTATTATATTGCTTTATCTTCGCTCATTTCGCTGTCACCTTGATTTTTCAGAGTCATCCCAAGACACTTATCAGCACCCTGAAACCTTCACTGTCGAAGTGTGCATAGTGACAACGAAGGAGTACCGAGACAGGTACTCTAACTACGTGGCGATGGTTACCTACTTTGGCTCAATGCTAAATTCGGTACGCCTCGCTTATGTTTTTTCATAAAATGCAGGTTATGTTCACACTTCTGACTCTCCGCGCAGGGTAGCAAAAAGTAAAAGAGCTATAAGCTTCTTAGCTATGTGTCATTTCGGCGGAAAACCTGCCGCCTAAATACTTCCCTGTTTAAGGGATTATTCACGCGTATCTACACCATTGACATTTCATGTTTACATCTCAAGATTCAACGTTTAATCGTCATGTATAATCCCTAATTAAACTTGATTGTGGGTCTTTTCGTGCCAAAATAACATTAAATTTTTTCGTTTCTTCCCTAACTTCACTTTTACATGTCACTGTTTAATCGGAAACTTTCACCCCGTGTGCTTACTCTCTTGGAAATATCTCCTGGAACACTAAATCGCAGATTAAGTACAGCGGTGCAAAATCAGGGAACCAACCAGCTCACTTCGCGCCTCCTTTGGTTGTAATGCAGCTGCTGAACGGAACTGCAGTTTTTTTTTCTTCACGTTACAGTTCGGACACGTTCATCCGGCTTTAAAAGCCTTTGATTTCAGCTTCAATTTCGTTACGAATTCAGAACCATATCTGCGAACATTGCCATCAATTCAAGCTCTAAATTTATTCTGTACTTAATGATATGCATGCAGCAGATATGGCCAGCATGCTATGAGCATTTGTGTATAGTATTACATCTGATTATAACTTTACTTTGTTTACAGGAATCATGTCATTCAAAAACGTTACACGACAAATCGTGGTTTTGTTGAATCTCTACACACCTCGCACCCTCAGGCGTGGATGAGTGTTGCAAATCTTCAACGCAGAACTGTTCGAGCACCTTTAAGAGCAATAGTAGCACTCGAAAAAATTACGTTCTGTAATGTTAACGCAAAATTTTGGGAACGGATAAAGATTAAATTCTTTAACTTGAGTCGAGCACACCGATCAGAAAACAAATCTGCGTGTTGTCTTCTTTTCGTGCAGATTAATTTAATCTACGAAGAAATGAGAGAGCCAAAAATACAATTTCAACTTAACGGGGTCACCGTATGGGAAGTAAGTATACAGGTAGCAGTACGCACGGAACAGTCTTAATCATTGCACAAGTGTATCTTCTAGCGGTTTTGAGGGAAGGTTTAAATATTTCTCGCCTATTGTGCGGTAATTGCGTGAATACTAAATGTCAGAAGTAGGAAATTGATGTAGACACTACTTTAATGCAGAGCCTGAAAAATCTGAAGCTGAAATATAGCTTTGGTATATATTTGCTCACTCAGCTTACCTAATTTAAAGCAAATAGATCTTGGTGGCACGAAAACTAGGGTGGACTTTAAGTGATATCTCTGCTTAGAATATCGATAGTAACATTACAGGTATATCCGTCAATTGCCTATAGGACGCCAACATGCTTGTGTCTCCTCCTTCGACAGCTTCAATTCAAAAATGAACTGTACACAGCGTGCACTATAAGAACATACATTAATATGTAAGGTTTTTAATTAACATAAGTTTTCTTATGGCAGAGCGCCAAGGTTATTCGTTACTTCAAATCAAGAAACAAAGTAAAACATGTTAACGGCAAGACAACACTTAACCGTCTCTCGAATCTCATCAACGAAGATTGCTTTCGGATCTGCGATGCTGTAATCCTGATTACGAGGTAAGAACACCAAAATCACAAAGCTGCGCTGTTTAATTCCTCAAGCTGAGCAAATGCATTTTTTTGGTTACCAGCTTCGTACATTTACATTTACAATAAACCTTTCGTTCGGTAATCTATATGTGTATAATCATTTACTGCCGTTTAAAAGTAATAGGGGGGTTAAGAATTAATTCGGTGAATAAATCCGCAGATAAGACACACACTAGTAGTGCACAGAGGCGAACTGTATGGACTAGCGAGCGCGCACAAAGCATTGAACAACTCATTGGCTGCGATCGCAGCATGCATATCCAGGGGATGTCCAAGAACACAATTACACCAGCTCTTGGTTGCGCTTATTATTACTTTGCGATGCACTTCCTAGGTAATTAAAGCATGCTACAACTAGAATCTTAACCTACATAAAAATTGTTCTATGAGGCTGCCATCACTGCTGGAAACATGGGTCGCAACTCGAGACATTACCTGGAGCATGCAAGGGCCTCAGCAAAAAGGAAGAGGTCATATGGAGAAAGTTACAGGCGGGAGTTTTTCCGAACCCACTCGCACTAAGCAGATGGCATCCGGCGATCCAAGACCCCAAGTGTAAACAGTGTAATGAAATAGCAGACATGATCCACATGGTGTGGACATGTCCTAGCCACAACGAACCAGACAGGAATATAGAGTCCTGGGAGGCTTTAATGGCCAGCCAGAAAGAAGAAGAACAAAAAGAAGTCATCCGTCTGGCCCTGGACACCGCTGAATCCCAAGGGATCCCAGCCTGCTGAAAGGGGAGGAAGATGACGGCGGTCAAGACTCGTCTTTTTCGCCCTCTGATTCCTTGACGGGTGCAAATAAAGTTATTTCATCATCGAGTCACGCACCAAAATAGAAACAGCGGCCCTGCGGCTCTTAGCGCGAAGAGACATTACTAACATTCGTGCCATTACGCTCTTTTTATGCAGCAACATCACACTGCCTTAAACCGACTTATTATAGGTAAAAATAAACGCCGTAAATGAAAACAAATATTCGGTTTCCTGAGGTTTCGTGCGGATGACATGTACTATATCTGGGCCTGTTGGGGGCCGCATAAATATTCCGTCCGTAGCACGGAATGGGTGTCGAAACACAAACTCAGTCCCGCAGTGTGTACTCTACGCCGCGTAATCGTAGCTTGTTGCGTAGTGCGTCGTTGCACTGGTATTTGATGCGTTACAGCAGTAGACAGCATGTTGCTTCTGTGCACTGTAGACAGGCTCCGATGCTGATGTTCAATTCAACTTTCACACTCGGCATAATTGCGTAGAATTGAGACAGAATATAGATTGAAAGAGAAAGGCATTTGAACTTTAAATAGCTTGAAGCAGAGATTTGCAACTAGCATAATCAAATACTTGCCCTGAATTATACACATATAGATTTACCGAACGAAAGGTTTATGCTTTAGGAGGTTTAAGTCCCAAAGCGACTCAGAATTGAGGAACGCCGTAGTAGAGGGCTCCGGAAGTTTCGACCACCTGGCGTTCTTTAACGTGCACTGACAACACACTTTGCACGGGCCTCTAGAATTTCGCCTTCATCGAAATTCTACTGCCAAGACCGGAATCGGTATTTCTCAGGCGTAAGTGGCGCAGGTTGTGGAGCTCCTAATTGTATGATACGTGCACACCCGGTTGTATTCATATCTGCGTGCGATTTTGCTTGGAATTAGGAACTTAAGACAGTCATCTATCGACATCCAAAATTCATCTTAGGCATGCATAAGTGTCCGTAAAATTAAATAAAATTAAGTGCGTGCAAAGCCTGAATGGAATGTCTGCTAAGTGGTAGTGCATAAGGGCGCACAACGGGCTGTATGCTACCCCACTGTGACAGGATATCAGTCACCGAGTGTCCGCCTGATTTGTTTTCATAATTCTGTCGGCGATATTATTGGTTAAGACATTTAATGTTGAAAGCTTGACTAGTTATCGTTTAGATAGAGAGAACATAGTATTAGCGCTAAAGAACAGAGACGAAAGGAGAGAGAACGCAAGCGTTAGAGATCACTTGACTTTATTCTCAGAAAAACCGCGCCAACGATCAGGTCCCAAAATGTGTCAGCAATCAAACCGCGTGCCCGTCGCGCACTGTATTGAAGTGGTAGCAACTTTACAACAATTTACTGTCTAGTGCGGGGCCACCCCTTTTTCGGGATAGCCGCACCTCTTGTCGCCCACTGTTTCGGAATAGTAACGATTGTGTAATGATTTCCTCTCTAGTGTAGGACCGCTCTTTTTCGGAGTAGTGACACCTCTCGTTGCGCACTGTTTTGAAGTAGTAACAAATTTTATCGTCTTGTGCGGCACCAGTCCTTTTCGGGATAGTGACTCCTCATGTCGCGCACTGTTTTGGCGTGGTAACAATTGAGTAATGATTTACCGTGTGGTGCGGCGCCACTCCTTTTCGGGTTAGTGACACCTCCCGTCGCGCACTGTTTTGGAGTGGCAAGAATTTTAGCCTCTTCTATTGCGGGGCCACTGGTTTTGGGATAGTGGCACTTCCCATCGCGCACTTTTTGGGAGTGGTAACAATTGTGTAATAATTTACCCTCTCGTGCGGGGCCACCCCCTTTTCAGGACAGGGACACCTACCGTCGCCCACTGTTTTGTAATAGTAACAATTGTGTAATAATTTACGGTCTAGTGTTGGGCCGCACTTTTTCGGGATAGTCACACCTCCCGTAGCGCACTGATTTTTATTAACCGCGGTTTAATAATTTGCCATCTAGCGTGGCACCACTTCATTACAATTTTAACCGTCTAGTGTGGGCCACATTTTTGGGATAGTGGCACTTCCTTTTGCGCACTGTTTTGAAGTGGTAACAACTGTGCAATAATTTACTGTCTAGTGCGGGGCCACCCCTTTTTCAGGATAGTCATATCTCTCGTCGCCCACCGCTTCGGAATAGTAACCATTGTGTAATCATTTCCTATCTACTATGGGGCTGCTCTTTTTCGGGATACTGGTGTCTCTCTTTGCACACTGTTTTGGAGTGGTAACAAATTTAATCGACTAGTGCGGCACCACTCCTTTTCTAGATAGCGACACTTCCTGTCGCCCACTGTTTTCAAGCGGTATCAACTGTGCAATAATTTCCCGTCTAGTGCGGGGCCACCCCGTTTACGGGATGGTCACACCTCTCCTCGCCCACTGTTTCGGAATAGTAACAATTGTGTAATCATTTCCAGTCTTGTGTGGGGCCGCTCTTTTTAGGGATAGTGACCCCTCCCGTCACGCACTGTTTAGGCGTGGTAACAATTGTGTAATGATTTACACTCTAGTGCGGCGCCACTCCTTTTCGGTATAGTGGCACCTCCCGTCGCGCGCTGTTTTGGCGTGGTAACAATTGTGTAATGATTTACAGTTGACCCCTCCCGTCGCGCACGGTTTTGGCGTGATAACAATTGTGTAATGATTTACAGTCTAGTGCGGCGCCACTCCTTTTCGGGATAGTGGCACCTCCCATCGCGCACTGTTTTGGCGTGGTAACAAATGTGTAATGATTTAGTCTAGTGCGGTGCCACTCATTTTCGCGATAGTGACACCTCCCGTCGCGCACTGTTTTTGCGTGGTAACAATTGTGTAATTATTTACGGTCCAGTGCGGCGCCACTCCTTTCCGGGATAGTGACCTCTCCCGTCGCGCACGGTTTTGGCGTGGTAACAATTGTGTAATGGTTTACCCTCTAGTGCGGCGCCACTCCTTTAAGGGATATTGACCTCTCCCGTCGCGCACGGTTTTGGCGTGCTAACAATTGTGTAATGATATACCGTCTAGTGCGGCGCCACTCCTTTTCGGGATAATGACCCCTCCCGTCGCGCACGGTTTTGGCGTGCTAACAATTGTGTAATGATATACCGTCTAGTGCGGCGCCACTCCTTTTCGGGATAATGACCCCTCCCGTCGCGCACGGTTTTGGCGTGATAACAATTGTGTAATTATTTACGGTCCAGTGCGGCGCCACTCCTTTCCGGGATAGTGACCTCTCCCGTCGCGCACGGTTTTGGCGTGGTAACAATTGTGTAATGGTTTACCCTCTAGTGCGGCGCCACTCCTTTTCGGTATAGTGGCACCTCCCGTCGCGCACGGTTTTGGCGTGATAACAACTGTGTAATGATTTACAGTCTAGTGCGGCGCCACTCCTTTTCGGGATAGTGACCTCTCCCGTCGCGCACGCTTTTGGCGTGGTAACAAATGTGTAATGATTTACAGTCTAGTGCGGCGCCACTCCTTTTCGGGATAGTGACCTCTCCCGTCGCGCACGGTTTTGGCGTGGTAACAATTGTGTAATGGTTTACCCTCTAGTGCGGCGCCACTCCTTTAAGGGATATTGACCTCTCGCGTCGCGCACGGTTTTGGCGTGGTAACAATTGTGTAATGGTTTACCCCCTAGTGCGGCGCCACTCCTTTAAGGGATATTGACCTCTCCCGTTGCGCACGGTTTTGGCGTGGTAACAACTGTGTAATTATATACCGTCTAGTGCGGCGCCACTCCTTTTCGGGATAGTGACCCCTCCCGTCGCGCACGGTTTTGGCGTGATAACAATTGTGTAATGATTTACAGTCTAGTGCGGCGCCACTCCTTTTCGGGATAGTGACCTCTCCCGTCGCGCACGCTTTTGGCGTGGTAACAAATGTGTAATGATTTACAGTCTAGTGCGGCGCCACTCCTTTTCGGGATAGTGACCTCTCCCGCCGCGCACGGTTTTGGCGTGGTAACAATTGTGTAATGATATACCGTATAGTGCGGCGCCACTCCTTTAAGGGATATTGACCTCTCCCGTCGCGCAAGATTTTGGCGTGATAACAATTGTGTAATGATTTACAGTCTAGTGCGGCGCCACTCCTTTTCGGGATAGTGACCTCTCCCGTCGCGCACGGTTTTGGCGTGGTAACAATTGTCTAATGATATACCGTCTAGTGCGGCGCCACTCCTTTTCGGGATAGTGACCCCTCCCGTCGCGCAATGGTTTTGGCGTGATAACAATTGTGTAATGACATACCGTCTAGTGCGGCGCCACTCCTTTTCGGGATAGTGACCCCTCCCGTCGCGCACGGTTTTGGCGTGATAACAATTGTGTGATGATTTACAGTCTAGTGCGGCGCCACTTCTTTTCGGGATAGTGACCCCTCCCGTCGCGCACTGTTTTTGCGTGGTAACAATTGTGCAATTATTTACAGTCTAGTGCGGCGCCACTCCTTTTCGGGATAGTGACCTCTCCCTTCGCGCACGGTTTAGGCGTGGTAACAATTGTGTAATGATTTACACTCTAGTGCGGCGCCACTCCTTTTCCGTATAGTGGCACCTCCCGCCGCGCACGGTTTTGGCGTGATAACAATTGTGTAATGATTTACAGTCTAGTGCGGCGCCACTCCTTTTCGGGATAGTGACACATCCCGTCGCGCACTGCTTTGGCGTGGTACAATTGTGTAATGATTTACCATGTAGTGCGGCGCCACACATTTTCGAGATAGTGACCCCTCCCGTCGCGCACGGTTTTGGCGTGGTAATAATTGTGTAATGATTTATCGTCTAGTGCGGCGCCAGTCATTTTCGGGACAGTGACACCTGCCGTTGCGCACTGTTTTGGCGTGGTAACAATTGTGTATTGATTTACAGTCTAGTGCGGTGCCACTCCTTTTCGGGATAGTGACACATCCCGTCGCGCACTGCTTTGGCGCGGGAATAATTTTGTAATGATTTACCGTCTAGTGCGGCGCCACTCCTTTTCGAGATAGTGACACCTCCCGTCGCGCACTGTTTTGGAGTGGTAACAATTTTAACCGTCTATTCCGAGGCCACTCCTTTTGGGATGGTGACACTTCCCATCGCGCACTGTTTTGCAGTGGTAACAACTATGAAATAATTTACCCTCTAGTGCGGGCCACCCCCTTTTCGTGATAGGCATTCATCCTTTCGCCGGCTGTTTTGGATTGGTAACAATTGTGTGAAGATTTACTGTCTAGTGTAGGGCCACTCATTTTCGGAATAGTGACACTTCTCGTGCGCACTTCACTGGCAGACACGGAATGTAAAATGGACACATTCTTGCTTCCTTGTTCCTCGCACTTTAAAGCGCTGAAGAGTTTTCTTGGTGCAAGAAAAATAAAATAAATGTTGCTAATCTGGGGCATAACGTCTCGGAAGGTTCCCGTCGGTGGTTAAACTTCATTTCGTAAGTGCTTCAATCCGAATCGTACACAGGGAGACGTGAACTTATTTAGAGTCTAGTGTGGGGCCGCTCCGTTCACACATAGTGAAAGCTCTCGTTGCGCACAATTTTGGAGCGCCAACAACTGTGTGGTAATTAACTCAAGTGCGGGGCCACTCGTTTTCGGGGTGGTGACAGCTCACGTCGCGTATTGTTTTAGAGTAGTAACAACTCTTTAATCAATTACCATCTTGTGTTGGGCCATTTCTTTTTAAGATAGTCACACAACTGGTCGCGCACTGTTTTGAAGTGGTAACAATTGTCCAATAATTTATTCTCTAGTGCGGGGCCACCCCTTTTCGGGATATTACGTGAACGGTTCTCCTTGATTTGGTAATACTGTTTACTGAAACGCAGTCATGCGCTTGATATATCTTTTTATTTGTGCATGTTCGCGCTTCTTCTATGACATTGGAACTGAACAGTTCAATGCAGAATACAATTTTTCAGCTGACTGCATATTTGACCACCATATCTCTAAAACGTTACTTACGCAAGAGAAGAGAGTGTTATTGGGGCTATTATATGCTGCCAATGTCATGTGCAGAGAAAGACTAAAGGGTTATTGAACCCGTTGTGGCTTGTACCTTAGCCTAAAATAACTGGCCAGTTAAAAGATCCCTTTCACACGGAGTTACTGATATTGCCATTTGATAAAGTTTAGGTGTGTGCGAATAGTATTTGTTCTGAACCGAATCAAATACGAATAGATTAGCTAAAATACGAATGGAATACGAATGCAATAGGTATGCGAATATCCGCTACTGAGCTAATACTCAATGAGCAGTCGTGCTAAACAGAGAACCGTTGCTTTCGCAGTTACATTTCTACCTGTCAAAAGGCGTAACACTAATCTCCATTCGGGGACGGTCATGTTATACGCGTAGAAAGTGTACCTTTTCCTTTTGATAAGGGAAAACAATCAACACGCGCAGCATATCATGCATCAGACAGGCGACAGCCACGTCAGAAGCATGGCCAGCGAGGTTAGGCATTTAGGCGGGATTTGCTGACTCTACTTGAGCCCTGTCACCCCGTAGAATCTTTGATCCCACATATAAGGATTATGAGCGCCGCCACGCCAGTGGACCGCACAGTGGCGCTGAACGCTCTATCCCACACACACCGGTCGTAGCAGCATGGTGCCTATTTTTGCAATAGTCATGAGAAAATATACGGCAGGCCTTGTTCGAACTTCGCGCCAATCAATAGAAAAGTGTTTGAAAACTTGGACATATTGAATTCATTTCGAGCAATTTTCAGCTTGGTTTTTTTTATTCCTTCAAATAACAGAGTAGCTATGTTTTATTTGTTATTAGAAATTTTCGAATATTCGCTCACCGCTAATAATTTGGCCCGTCTTAAAACCACGCAAACAATAGTTGGTAGAGGCTATCAGAGGCAGGATAATCTTTTTTAACACAATAAATAAAGAAATAATATGAGTTACGTATGCTCACTGTAGTAAACGAATAAAACAGAATTACAAGGATAAAGCTAGGAAGTAGAGAATATTTGTCTCCGCTTGCATACCGAGACCTGGTCAGATTAGGATAAATCGAGACCTTATATTACGTTGAACGTAAAACAGCGGCTGATGAGCAAAACGGTGTCAACGAGATATTTTCTAAGATGATGCCTATATTGTAACGGAAAACAGGGAGACAGGTCGCTAACCAGCAGAATACAGCAAGCAGCCAGCCAGCCAGCGCGAGACACTTCAACGTCTTCGAAGACACTTCAGCGCCACCTGAGAACACCAGGTGGCATTACTCCCCCTCCAAAAAAAAAAAAGAAAAACAAAAGCGGGGTTGCAGTATGGGCAGTGGAAAGAGGAAAAAAAAACAGCACAAGCACACAAAAATGTACAAGGGAGGTGGGCGAAGGTGTCCCACGCGAAAACTAGCAGAACACTGAGCGTACTATCCATTACCGCGTGAAGTAGGGTTTCATGCGGACAACGTGCACAACCTCAGAGCGGGGTGGACGACGCTGAGGCTGCACAGTCCCGTCAGGAAGAACTTCGTAGGTCACTTCGGTGACGGGGCGCAAAACT
Source organism: Amblyomma americanum (assembly GCA_030143305.2). Classification (NCBI taxonomy): domain Eukaryota; kingdom Metazoa; phylum Arthropoda; class Arachnida; order Ixodida; family Ixodidae; genus Amblyomma; species Amblyomma americanum. Next base: position 37,355 of record JARKHS020000835.1, on the reverse strand, counting down.
CGGTACGGTCCAAAGTAACGGCACATCAGTTTTTCAGACAAGCCTGGGCGGCGTACCGGGGTCCACACCCAAACTTGGTCTCCTGGATGGTATTCGACGTGCCGATGACGGAGGTTGTAGCGGCGCGCATCCGTGCCCTGCTGCCGCTGAATGTGAAGACGGGCAAGTTGACGTGCTTCCTCGGCGCGCTGAGCGAACTGCTCGGCGTCTGGCGTGAGTGGGTGGTCATCAGTGCTGCATGGAAGCATTGCATCCAGCATCGTCTGAACGTCACGTCCGTAAACCAGACGAAATGGTGTAAATCGGGTCGTCTCCTGGGTGGCCGTGTTGTAAGCGTATGTGACGTACGGGAGAATCTCGTCCCAGGTTTTGTGCTGCGAGTCTATGTACATTGCGATCATGTCGGCGATCGTTCTGTTGAGTCTCTCTGTGAGCCCGTTCGTCTGTGGGTGATAGGCAGTAGTTTTGCGATGGTTCGTGTGACTGAGCTCGAACACGTCGCGCATGAGCTGTGCCGTAAACGCCGTACCTCGATCAGTGATTACGTGGGACGGTGCGCCATGACGCAGCACGATTTGTTGCATAAAAAACTGGGCGATCTCAGATGACGTACCGCGCTGCACCGCTTTAGTTTCCGCATACCTTGTTAAATAGTCGGTCGCGACTATGATCCATTTATGACCGGCCGATGACACAGGGAATGGGCCCAGAAGATCGATGCCGACTTGATCAAAAGGCGTCCGAGGGGGTTCAATAGGTTGGAGCAAGCCCGCTGGCTTGAGAGGAGGCGCCTTACGACGTTGGCAATCGCGGCAGCCTCTGACGTAACGCTGGACGGCGTGAGAAAGTTTGGGCCAATAATACGCCTGGCGCACGCGTGCAAGTGTGCGGGCAAAGCCCAAGTGGCCGGAGGTCGGCTCATCGTGACAAGCAAGAAGGATATTAGGCGCGGAGATCTGCCGGAACGACGAGGAGGTGCGCTCGGTCAACAGTGCTGGAGTTTTTCTTAAACAAAATGCCGTTCCGGAGACAGAAGGCCGGCAGGTTTCTAGAAAATTGTCGGGGTACGACAGAAGCTCGGCCCTCCAGATAATCAATGATAGGTCGCAGGTCTGGGTCAGCTCGCTGGCGGGTCATTAGGTCTAAGGCGCTGACAACTCCAATAAAACCACTCTCGTCCTCTATGCTATCATCCGCTAACCCGACGGGCGCGCGAGAGAGTGCGTCAGCGTCTTCGTGCGTCTGGCCAGATTTGTGCACAATGGTGTAATCGAATTCTTGGAGGCGGAGGCTCCATCGGGCTAGGCGCCCCGATGGGTCGCGAAGATTTGCAAGCCAGCACAACGAATGGTGGTCGGTAACTACTTTGAACGGGCGGCCGTAGAGGTACGGACGAAATTTCATGGTTGCCCACATAACCGCAAGGCATTCTTTTTCTGTGGTCGAATAGTTTGTTTCAGCGCGAGAAAGCGTGCGGCTTGCATACGCGATGACCCTTTCCACGCCACCTTGGTGTTGGACGAGTACGGCGCCGAGGCCGACGTTGCTCGCGTCGGTGTGGACTTCGGTTTCAGCCTCTTCATCAAAGTGCGCAAGAACAGGGGTTGTTAGCAGTCGTCTGCGCAGCTCGGCAAAAGCCTCCTGCTGCTCGGCAGCCCACACGAACTGTGTATCATTGCGCGTGAGGTGGTACAGGGGTGCGGCAATCTTTGAAAAGTCGGCGATGAAGCGGCGGTAATATGCGCACAGACCCAAAAAACGTTGCACACTTTTCTTTGTTGCAGGAACAGGAAAGTTGGCGACGGCAGCAGTTTTCTCGGGGTCGGGCTTAACGCCATCGGCACTCACGAGGTGACCGAGAAACTTCAACTCTTTGTACCCAAAGTGGCACTTCTCGGGCTTTAGCGTTAAGTCGGCCGATCGGAGGGCATCTAATACTGTCCTCAGGCGTTCAAGGTGTTCGGCAAAGGTTTCGGAAAATACGACGACATCATCGAGATAAACCAAACAAGTTTGCCATTTTAGTCCAGCGAGAACGGTATCCATCATCCGCTGGAAAGTTGCCGGCGCTGAACATAGCCCAAAAGGTAGCACTTTAAATTCGTACAGTCCGTCGGGTGTCACGAACGCCGTTTTTTCGCGGTCCCGCTCGTCGACCTCTATCTGCCAGTACCCACTCTTTAAATCAATGGAGGAGAAGTACTGGGCGCGACGAAGTCTGTCGAGCGAGTCGTCGATACGAGGCAGCGGGTAGACGTCTTTTTTGGTGATGTTGTTCAGTTTCCGATAATCCACGCAGAAGCGGAGTGTCCCATCCTTTTTCTTCACCAGCACGACAGGTGAAGACCAGGGGCTGCTGGAAGGTTGAATGATTCCATCTGAAAGCATCTCCTTCACCTGCGTTTGGATCGCCTCACGCTCCTTCGGTGAGATACGGTACGGCTGCTGATGGATGGGGCGGGCATCGTCGGGCGTAATGATGCGGTGCTTGAGAAGAGCCGTTTGCCGGACTTTCGACGAAGAAGCGAAACAGGAGGAGTATTCAAGTAGGAGGGCACGTAGTTCTCGCTGTTGAGTCACCGAAAGGTCCGGGCTGATGTCAAGGGATGGGCGCACAGGTCTAACAGCTTCGAACGCGAAACATTCAGAAACCTCCGCTAAGGCGTCGGCGAATGCGATGGCAGTAGCACGAAAAAGGTGCCGGGGCTCGTTAGAGAAGTTAGTCACCAGGAGCTCAGAGCAGCCGTCGCGGAGATGGATGAGACCTCGCGCTGAGCAGATGCCGTGGGTGAGCAAAAGGGACAGGTTGCCCTCTGCGACCGCTGTCCCTTCACGTAGTCCGTCGCAGTGAACACTCACAAAAACGCTGGCGCGTGGCGGAATCCAAACGCTCTCGGCGGATATTCGAAGGGCGGCGCGGCGTGGACAGTCCTCGGAGTAAACATCAGCTTTCTCGGTAGAAAATGTGACAGTGCGCTTTCGGAGGTCAATAATAGCTCCATACTCTCGGAGAAAATCAACGCCAAGAATACAGTCACGGGAGCAGTTCGGTAGAACTAGGCAGCTGACAACAAATGTGGAGCTGCGAATTTGGACTCTTGCTGTGCATAGGCCAAGCGGAGTTACGACATGTCCGCCAGCCGTGCGAATCTGCGTGCCGGACCATGGTGTCATTACTTTTTTAAGAAGCGCCGCTAGCTTTCCGCTTAAAATCGAGAAATCAGCGCCAGTGTCCACCAAAGCACTAACCTTATAGCCATCGAGAAGCACGGGTATATCCAACGAGAATCGATCTCCGAGTTCAGGTACTGCAGTCGTTGCCTTTAAATCGCGGTCGGTCGCTGTTCGCGTTGTCGGGGGGTCTTGTTCGTATCGATTGCCAGCGGCCTCGCCCCCTGAGGTCGCTCTCTTTAGTTTTCCCGGCGGGGACTTGGCGACCGTCTCTGCGCCATCCAGGAGGAGCTTTGGGGCTGTGGCGAAGGTCGGCGTGGTGATGGAGACCGAGACTGCCGCTGGGGAATTGTCGCCATGCGCTGCTGGGCTACGTAGTCCTCGATCTCCCGGGGTCGTTGACCTCTTGGTGGACGGGGCATGTCGATAGGGAACCCCTGCAGCCCAAGCTGTCGATACGGGCACTGGCGATACAGATGACCGGGTTCCCCGCAGTGAAAGCAGAGACGCCGCCGATCCGGAGCACGCCACAGGTCCGTCTTCCGCTGGGGTGATCGTCGATTGTCGATGTAGTACGTGTCGGGGTGTGCGGAAAACAGCGAGCCTTGATTGGACGGAGGAAACTGCGCCGAAGAGGGCGCAGGACGTTGCAAGGCTTCAGCGTACGTTGGACGACGGCACTCCGTTGGTAAAGGCGGCGGGTCAACGGACGGGAACGAAGGTCTCAAGGCTTGAACCTCTTCGCGGACCAGGCTAGCGAGAGAGCCGGCCGTCGGCAGGGGAGCACCGAAAAGCGCCTGGAGCTCTTCGCGCACAACGGAGCGGATCAGGTCGCGGAGAAGACCAGGTTTAGCCCCGAAGGCAGGAAGCGGCTCTGTAAGTGAAGCGGCGAGTACCGGCCGGTCGTAGGTGGTAGACCGCCGCAAGAGCATCTTCTCCATCGTGACCGCCTCCGAGAGAAACTCAGCAACAGTCCCAGGTGGACTGCGCACGAGGCCAGCGAAAAGTTGCTCTTTAACGCCGCGCATGAGATGGCGCACCTTTTTATCTTCGGGCATGGCCGGGTCAGCTCGCCGGAAGAGCCGAGTCATATCCTCCACGTACATGCTTACAGTCTCATTCGGCATCTGAATGCGAGACTGCAAAGCCCGTTCAGCCCGCTCTCGACGATCCGTGCTGGTGTAGGTCTCCAGCAGGCGTCGGCGGAACTCGTGCCATGATGTTAGGGCGTCTTCTCGGTTTTCGTACCAGGTACGTGCACCATCCTCGAGACTAAAGAAGACGTTTCGAAGTTTAGCGGCGTCGTCCCACTGGTTGAATGAGGCCACGCGTTCAAACTCGAGAAGCCAGTCCTCTACGTCTTCGAGCTGACTGCCGTGGAATGGTTTGGGCAGTCGCGGATTCTGCAAGGTGTAGTAGGCAGCAGCTGGCATGACAGGTCGATGGGTGGGTGCTCTGGCAGACTCCAAAAGCCCGTGTTCGGGAGGTAGGCCTTGATTTCTCCGGCTAGCACGGTGCACGGGGGGTGTCCACTAGCGAAGGACTGGAGCCCAGGGTATCCGGAGGAGTATGAGACATATACAGGGATCTTTACCCAGCGCCTCCACCAAAATATGTAACGGAAAACAGGGAGACAGGTCGCTAACCAGCAGAATACAGCAAGCAGCCAGCCAGCCAGCGCGAGACACTTCAACGTCTTCGAAGACACTTCAGCGCCACCTGAGAACACCAGGTGGCTATGATCTAACAAAAATTCAACCACATGCACTCCGCTCCGAGTCGAATTAGTGATCGTTCCTTTTCGTAACCGACAATATCTAGTAATGGTATGTGAACGAAATAAGGTCTGTATTAATTCTGCAGCTTCAAAAGTATACATCGACACTTTTTCCCTGATATGGACTTATCACCTACGAAAGGTCTTCGAGGAAATTGTTAAATGAAAGCGGAGAGGGCGTTTTTTTCTACCTCAAGTTTGTCTTTTTGCTTTTTTTTATTTCTCGATGATTTATACGCCTACAGAAAAATTATCTCCCCGTTCTATAAGTACAAATTTTGTCGAAGATAGTAAAAATAAAAGATTAACACTGAAACAAAATTTAGGACTCAGGTTTCTGCTGTTTCCTGTCGCATTAATTTACTAAAAATCTTTCATAATTGGTATGCTTTACTTCTCTTAAATGTTTACAAGTTTTGTTGCAAAATATAGAAGCCAAGAAGTATTTCAGCTCAGCTACCAAAAGAAAAGTTTTCATGCAATTACTGAAAAAAGTCACGTTTCGTAAAAATTTATTTTGTTATCCGCATGGATACAAAATAGCGAAATTGTGAAATCCCAAAATCGACGGCTTCCGCCTACTGTGATATGTATGTTTTTTATAAAAACTACAGCCTTTCTTCCAAAGCCAATTACTATTCCCTTGTGTCAACAAATTTTCACATTGTTGTATTTGTTTTTGGTAGATTACCACGAAGTTTCCTTGGCAGCACTGTAATGAGCACAGCCGAGAGCGACAGAGTTTCTTTTCGGTGATTGCAGTGCACACGTGATGCTACTGCCGTCGCCGTGTCATTTAGTCGTTTGTGAGCACAGGTCAGCCTAAAAAATAGTTTTTGAATACCTGATTCGCTGTCGTCTTGGGTGCCGTGACCACTTTGTGTTTATATAGGTGTATAAATACATGCAGTCATGCCTCGTTAATATGGACCCTTTGGGGTCCCTCGCTCAAAAGTGTACATCAAGTGAGTCGCCCGTTACAATGTATCGTGTAAAAAAAACAAAAATAAGTGTTCTGAAAAAAAAAAAGATTTCGGTCACTATATGCGCATAGTGGTGGGCTGTGAACTGTAAATCTTGCAATCCTCGAGACATCAAGCTCATTATTCTGGTCGCCTGGTAAATTATCAGATGCATGCAGTTTGAGGCAGGTCGGAAGGCTGTCGAGGTTCATGAAACTTCAAATAAGCCTCAGGGTGTGGTAAATATTTTCCTATCACAAGTGCTCAGAGGCTTTTCCCCAGAAAAACTATCCGTAATTTGAGCTGTTCATTTTAACGGAAGTTGTATAAAAGGGGCGCGAAAATATATATCGAACAGGGCTGGGTGCAAGGTGTATACGTTCTCGCTTCTGTGAGCGTTCGCGCAGTTCTGAGAACCGAAAGGCTGATAATTTATTTCGCCACGGACAGCTAATCTTTTGCTTGTTTTCAGGCACATCATATTTCCTCCGCAAATGTGAGAAGTCTTACAGCAACCTGTGATGTTGGTGGAATGTGCGGTGCTGTTCTTAACCTTTTTCTTTCAGAAAGTTGAGCGCGTTTCTTTACATTTAGGATTACGTATCTTGTTTCTATTCCTTTTATTTTTTATCTCTGTCTGAAGCATTACACCGATGAAATTAGACGCTTAATTTAAGGTACAAATGCTATTAGCTCCAATTCACGGCTCATTAAGGAGAAAGTTATCACGAAACTACGCATAGACAGAAGCCTCTTATGAGGCCGAGCTTACGTGGAAACTTCAGGTTTTCACCACAATCACAATCACCGGCTAAAACACATCGATCAAGATCAGGAACCAAACTACTCCGACCGCAACAGAGAAACTTTATTGTTCAACGCACTGCAACAGAGCAACGTCATTGTTCAGTGCATTGGATAAGCCAGCCATCGCTTCAGCCTCTGCAGTGTTCTGTTGAATTGGCTGCAGCGCATGCTATTGCTTCATTCTTGGGTGTTCGTCATCCAGCATACATTAGTTTTCAGATTCGAAAGTCCATAGTAAACATCGCGCTGTTAAGTTGCCTGATAAATGGCTGATAGTGGCGGCTCCTCAAATCACGAAAGTCGCTAGGAAGTGCATGCACCCTTCCTCGTTCGATGACATGAAGGGAGTGAAGGCAGCTAAAGCAGCTCAGGGATCTAGCCAATACTCGAAAGTAGCTATCACCTGCGCGCCATCCTAAAACGTGTGGTGTCCTTCCTGCAATGTATCTGATGCTCACACCTACTATAGACGAAAAATTAATGCTACAAGTTTCTTTTCTAAAAAATGGAAGAGCTTAACATGAAAAGCGTCTTCATCAATAGGTTCTTTGATTTGGTGTACATTAACAAGGACCATATTGGTTTTCATTATTCGAATGATTAGGAAAATGAATAAATCAGCATTTCGTCACGTCTCGGAGCATTCGTGTCTAGACGTATTATCTAGACGGCGTCGTAGTTGTATAGTTGATATTACGGACCTTTTAAAGTTCTGCTCTGTCCTCAAGTAATAGCCATAACATCTCCAACTCATTCTGCGTAACCAAGCATGAAAGCCAGGGATGACTGGCGCCAACATCTACCTTGGTGCGGCGTAGCTGTGCACGGTGTTTTTCCGATTACGCTAGACGCCAATGTTGCAAAAAGGATTATCGAATTCGACTACTGTGTGCGGCGTTCACGCAAGCAGCTGTGTATAGTCACAGAAAGTTTTTTTTTTTACTATGACCGTCTTATATGCCTAAATTCGCAGACTGAGGTGAAAAACTGGCGAAAAATGTCTCGAAATGCAGGCGTGCTACTGTGCGATGTCAGTGCTCGTTTAAGAAGCCCAGGTGGTCAAAATTATACGGAGCCCTCCACTACGGCGTCCCTCAAAGCGTGAGTTGCTTTAGGACCCTAAACTCTCGTAAACCATAAACCATTCATAAACAGGCGTGCTACTTGTGTTATACCAAACCTATTTCTCTCAAGATCTGACGGCCTCTAAGTTTCTTATATATATATATATATATATATATATATATATATATATATATATATATATATATATATATATATATATATATATATATATATATATATATATATATATATATATATATATATGGAGGTTAGCTCAAGTCGCAAAAAGTTGACGATTGACATTTTTTTATGAAAACATAGACGACAACTGCTGTCACTTTCTGCCCGTCTACAAGCGAAATGTATCTTCAAAAACAGTTTTTTCGTAGAACTTTCATTGTATTGAAAGTATTCTTGAACCAGAGTATTTTTACATCCAGATGTAATCATAACCACCTTGGTGAGTGCTTCTGTAGTAACAGAGTAAGTATTTACTAGTAACTTAACCAGCTCAGTCATATAGAAGAAGGAGGAAAGGCAGGGAGGTTAACCAGAAGAATAGCCGGTTTGCTACCCTGCACGGGCGGAAAGGGGTGAGGGGAGAAAAAGATGAAGGAAAAAAGACAGTTGCAGGAAATTAAAGTCACTATGCAAAGCCACAGCGTTCAGTCAGCGTTCCGCGTTCAGTCAGCGTTCAGTCATCTAGCTACAAAACAAACTATACAGCTTTAACAAAACTGTCATGCACAGTAAAATCGTCCTGCCGAGAGATCAGCACATTACAGATCTTGCAGATGACTTTGCAGCAAACATTATTAAATAGTCTTTTTTTCCTGGCTTAATAACAAAGTGGAAGCAGCTTGCAGTGAATTGTTTTCATGAGCACTGATAGCATGGACAGTTATTTATGAGTTTGCGTTTGAGTGCAGCTGCACGTAGCCCTGTGCTTTCCTATTTGTGTTTGGTGGGCTAAATATTCATTTCAGTTTCTTTCATATCGTATTTCGCCTCCTACTTGGGCCTAGCATGCGAATTTCTGGCACGAATTTTTATTGTCTTCAATCAGCTATTTTGTGTTAAAATTATACACATGCACTCCTTTGTTTCCCTTTTAACTGTGTCCTAAATACTTAGTTTCCTTTTTTCATGTTTTGTTTTCTCTCCAGCAAGGCTGGCAGTATTGTGTAAATGAGTTAATTTGAATTTTTCACATTTGTTCGATGCAATACTGCCGCCAATATTTGCAGTGTTTGTTCGTTTTTCAAATCTGCCGCGACACCACCTTATCGCTTTGTTTGCGACGCAAGACGCGACTAGATTTATCTCGATTGATCGCAGCCAGGCAAAGCTGATTCTACGTTGTTCCGGAATGTTCTAGTAACTTTGCGCCCTTTATCTCGAATGTTCGCTATCAGCTTTAAATTGAGCACGGCCGACAGCGGCGGGCATTCTGTTCGACGACCGCCGAGCACGCTTGTCGCTTCGCCGCCGCCGAGTGATTCAGTCCATTTTGGGTGCAAGTCAGCCCAATAAACAGTTCTTTTAGAAGACCCCTTTCGTCCGTCTTCATCGCTGCTTCGACTGCCGTCACCACTACGTGACATCTGGTGGAGGTGCTGGGTAACTTCCATGTTCCGGACGCCCCCTTCAAGTCGTGAACCCAGCCCTAAGCGCTTCACACCCGAGGACGAACCAGCAGCTCAGCGAGCCAGCCGACGTCTCCAGGGAGAGGAGCCTGAGTTCGGGAAACTGCCGGACCGCACCAGACAGCGAAAAGACGCTGCTACCAGCACTGCAACCTCGCCAAAGATGTCGACACCGATCATACTGCAGCAGCCGCGGGTGCCGCCAACTTTCAATGGATCCCTAGGCGAAGACCCTGAAGAATGGTTGGACCAATTTGAGCGCGTGGCGTCATTCAACAAGTGGGATGATGCGGCAAAGATTGGACACGTTTTTTCTCATTGGATGGCTCCGCACGCACGTGGTACGAAAACTACGAGTCGTCCCTTACGACATGGGAGCTATTCAAGAGAGAACTATTGAAGGTATTCACCAGTGTCGTGAGGAAAGAAAGAGCCGAACGACTCCTCGAGACCAGGATCCAGCTTCCGAATGAGCCCGTCCGCAGTTACGTCGAGGAGATGAAGCGCCTATTTCGCCGCGCCGATCCCGGGATGACCGAGGAAAAGAAAGTTCAGTTTTTAATGCGCGGCGTAAAAGAACAACTCTTTGCAAGCCTCGTCCGCCAGCCGCCAAAAACAGTCGAGGAGTTTATGCAAGAAGCCTGCACGATTGAGAATACCCTCGACGTTCGAGCTCGGCAGTACAATCGCCCTTCCTCTGCCTGTGCAATCCGTTCGGACACGCCGGCCACCACCAGCGACAGCTTGCGGGAAGTTATCCGCGAAATCGTCCGAGAGGAGCTACGCCGATTACTGCCATCTTCCCCACAGCCACAAGCAGCGACTCTGATGGATGTGGTACGGGAAGAAGTGCAACAGGCACTTGGCACCCCGACGGCCACAGAACCCCAGGCCATGACCTACGCCGCTGCAGTAAGTACTGCTCAGCCCCAGCGACAACCCCCACGTCCTCCCCGAGATGAGCCAATCGTTCCACAACGCCGCCTCCCAGCCCCCGCCCGCCCAGCCTATGACCGACGCTCAAGCCCCAGGAAATGCGACGCCTGGAGGACTTCCGACAACCGGCCGTTGTGCTTCCATTGCGGTGAGGCCGGCCATATTCTTCGTCACTGCCCGTACCGACGTATCGGTCTTCGAGGATTTGCCGTTAACGCCCCACGACCACGCTTCGGACAACGTCCGCACGAAATCGACGAGTACCTGCGTCGAGAAGAGTACACGCCGAACCGCTTTTCGCGCTCACCATCGCCGTCAACCTCGCGCTTTGCGTCGCCACGCCGCAGCTACGCAGCCGCGGTACGAGGAAGGTCGCCCAGCCCCCGTAGGGGAAACTAAAGGCAGCAACCTCTGGAGGTGAGGTTGCTCACGAGCTAAACGCCGAAGATCCTCCACCGACCACGCCCCATGAAGACGCTGCACCCGCGAGCCGCATGAAGAACCGACACTCGCTGCACCGACGCCGCACACAATGAGAACCTCGACCACGACGCAAGCTACCTTGAAATCGACGCCGCCACCCAGAGGAGCATCGACCACACGCCCAACCCGTGACTCGCATACGCGACGAAGCCGTGACCCGACGCCGAGAGCGACATGCAATGCAAGAGCCAGGACCTCCGACCTAGAAGTGACTATCGACGGCCGGAAAGTTACCGCTCTAGTCGACACAGGAGCCGATTACTCGGTGATGAATGGAACATTCGCTGCGCAGCTCAGAAAAGTCACAACGGCTTGGGACGGCCCACAAATTCGCACCGCTGGGGGCCACCTTATTACGCCATCAGGACGATGCACAGCGCGAGTGACTGTCAAAGGACATACCTATCCTGCGACCTTTGTTGTGCTACCGCAATGCTCCCGCGAAGTGATCTTGGGTATGGATTTCCTTAATGAGCATCAGGCGATCATCGACCTGCGATCCAAGCTGATCACGCTTTCGACGGACGAAGCCATCGCTTCGATGAAAACTCGGGAAAATCACGTTGCCCTAAGTGTCCTGGAGGAAGAAGTGAGCGTCCCACCCCGTTCAAGCGTTATCGTGACCGTAGGCGCCACGAAAGCCATAAACACTGAAGCCATCATCGAGGGGAACATGCAGTTGCTACTAGACCGAGGAATCAGCATCGCAAGAGGCATCGCACATTTCCGCAATGGCCAGGCCGAAGTACTGCTGACTAACTTCAGCGAAGAATACCGGCATATTAACAGAGGAACAACGATTGCTTTCTACGACGAAATATCTGACGTACGAGATTCCTTCGCCCTCTCCGACCCCTCCGCAGAAGAACCGCCTGACCAAGAGAACTCGCCCACTTTCGACATCAACCCAGCCCTGCACCGGAACAGACAAGACCAGATCCGCAATCTGCTTCAAAACTACAGTGAGTGCTTTTCGACATCGCCGAAGGTGCGACAGACGCCAATTGCCAAGCATCGCATTATAACGGATCAACACGTCCGACCTCTCCGTCAAAGCCCCTACCGTGTGTCTCCGCGAGAACGACAAGCCATCCGGGACCAAGTCGAAGAAATGCTTCGCGACGACGTCATCCAGCCTTCAAACAGCCCATGGGCGGCACCGGTTGTTCTAGTGAGAAAGAATGACGGCGCACTTCGATTCTGCGTGGATTACCGCCGCTTGAACAATATAACAAAGCAGGACGTCTACCCCCTCCCCCGCATCGACGACACACTGGACCGCCTCTGCAACGCCAAATATTTCTCATCGATGGACCTCAAGAGCGGCTACTGGCAAATTGAGGTCGACGAAAGAGATCGCGAGAAGACAGCATTCATAACACCGGATGGGCTGTTTGAGTTCAAGGTGATGCCATTTGGTCTCTGTTCCGCACCAGCGACGTTTCAGCGAGTAATGGATACAGTGCTGGCAGGCCTGAAGTGGCAGATTTGTCTGGTATATTTAGATGACGTCGTTGTCTTCGCCTCGAACTTTGAAGAGCACCTCAAAAGACTTCGAACAGTACTAGACGCAATCAAGTCGTCTGGCCTAACCTTGAAAGCAGAGAAATGCCACTTTGCCTACGAAGAGCTGCTGTTTCTAGGCCACATCGTTAGCAAGGAAGGAGTACGCCCAGACCCGCAGCAAACAGCCGCTATTGAACAGTTTCAACCGCCGGCCGATAAGAAAGCAGTGCGCAGATTTCTCGGACTATGCGCATATTACCGACGATTTGTGAAAAACTTTTCGCGCATCGCCGAGCCCCTGACCCAACTGACGAAGGCAGACGTGCCGTTTAAATGGGAAGCGCCGCAAGCAGAAGCCTTCAAGGAACTTCAGCGTCGTTTACAGTCCCCACGGATCCTTGCGCATTTTGATGAAAACGCCGATACTGAAGTTCATACCGACGCAAGCAGCGTGGGACTAGGCGCCGTTCTCGTTCAAAAAAGTGACGGGCTGGAGAAGGTCATCGCATACGCTAGCCGTTCCCTTTCTAAGGCCGAGGCTAACTATTCGACCACTGAGAAGGAGTGCCTTGCCATCATCTGGGCTACGTCGAAATTCCGCCCCTACCTCTACGGACGGCCGTTCAAGGTGGTCAGCGACCACCACGCGCTCTGCTGGCTTGCCAATTTGAAGGATCCCTCTGGCCGACTCGCTCGATGGAGTCTGCGTCTCCAGGAGTTTGACCTCACCGTTGTTTACAAGTCCGGACGCAAGCACACTGACGCCGATTGCCTCTCACGAGCCCCTGTAGATGCACCGCCGCTGGACGACGATGAGGACGCCTTCCTAGGACCCATCAGCGCAAGCTCTTTTGCTCAGCAGCAACGCTCGGACCCCAACCTAAAAGGCCTCATCGAGTACCTGGAAGGCAAGGTTTCTTCACCCCCCGCTTCATTCAAGCGAGGACTGTCTTCTTTCTGTGTGCAGAATGAGGTCCTTGTGAAGAAGAGAGAGAGAGAAATAACATTTATTAGCACCCGTCAAAAGGATGATGGGTATCCGAGGCGCCGCTCGGTCCCAGCCATGTCCTCCCCTCAGCCGTCGACCGGGATCTCTTGGATCTCAGCAGCGGCAAGGGCGAGACGGATGACTTCACGTTGTTTAGTTTCGTCCTCGTTGTGAAGCAGTGCCTCCCAGGACTCATCTGTTCGGTCAAGTTGTCCAAAGCTCGGACATGTCCATACCATATGGATCATGTCAGCTATGCCGTCGCAACATTTGCACCTGGGGCTGAAAATCTCAGGGTGCCACTTGCTATAAAGCTGAGGGTTAGGGAATACTCCGGTTTGGAGCTTGCGCCACGCAACCTCTTCGTTTTTGGTTATCTGCTTACTTGCTTTTGGAAGTACCGCTCGGCCTAATTTGTAATGGTTTAGGATTTCCTGCTACGTGTTAAGGTCGTCTTCGAACTGTAGGAGCTCCTCATCGCGCGAGGGGGAAGGAGTTGTGCACAAGACGCCACTGGGATCCCGGAAAGTAGCTAATCCTCGGGCCAGTGTGTGCGCTTTCTCGTTTCCCCTCAACCCTTGGTGCGCGGGTGTCCAGATGAGCGCTACCAGTTCTGCCGGTGGTGGACTGCCGGCCAACACTCGTGCTGCTGTAGCTGAAATGCAGCCCGCGTCAAAGTTTCTAATCGCTGATTTTGAGTCACTCACGATAATTTTAACCTGTTGTTGAGTTAGAGCCAGCGCAATGGCCAACTGTTCCGCCTCCGTTACTGTCGAGTGTCTGGTGCTGCAGCACGCTACCGGGCCTCCGTTTTCCCTAGTGGCTACCGAAATGTGCCCCGAACTGTTTGTGCATTGTGCGGCATCCGTATACAAGACATCCTGTCTGCCCTGAAAGCGGGCTTGCAACGCTACTGCTCTTTCCTTCCTCCGGCTCTCATGGTAGATGGGATGCATGTTTTTGGGGAGTGGGGGTATCTTTAATTTGTCCCTAACCTGTCTAGGAACCGGGTCCGTACGTCTCGAGCACGCTCGAGGCTCGTGCCCCAGCTTCTCCAGAATGCTGCGACCAGTACGACTGCGTAAAAGTCTCTGATACTGCGAGGTTCTTGCAGCCTCAATGAGCTCTTCGAGGGTATTCGAAACCCCTAGACTCAAAATCTTTTTTGTTGGCGCACAGGGTGGTAAACCTAGTGCTGTTTTTATCCCTTTACGGATTAAAACGTCCAGTTTGTCCTTTTCCGCCTGGTAAAGCCGCAAATAAGGTGCCACGTAGACTATCCTGCTGATTATAAAAGATTGCACTAGCCTAAGAAGGTTAGCTTCTTTCATACCCGCATGTTTGTTAGCGATTCGTTTTAGGAGTCGGCAAGTTTGAATGGTGCTAGCCTCTAGTCTCTGAATCGTTTCCGAGTTCCTGCCGTTCGCCTGAATTCGTAATCCTAGAACCCTAATGCTTTCCACCGCTGGAATTACATTACCGTTGACCCTGAGTGTGATTCCCGCGGTATACGGTCCGTCCTGCTTTATGCGCCGACGTTGTGGCGACCGCATGGGCGCGAGAAATAGCGCTTCCGATTTCTCGGCCGAGCACCTGAGACCGATTGGTTCTAAGTATTTTTCTGTTACATCTATAGCTCTTTGAAGCGTCAGTTCAATTTGGCTACCACTGCCCCTGCACATCCACAGAGTCAGGTCATCTGCGTACAACGTATGGTTCAGCCCCGGAATTTTGTCCAGTTGTGCGGGGAGGCCAAGCATGACGATATTAAACAGGGTCGGGGACAACACCGATCCCTGCGGTGTGCCCTTGTTGCCCAGTTTAATACCCGTCAGTGTGTTACCCCCCATGCTTATAGATGCCGTTCTGTTTGTAAGGAAATCGCGTATGTAGTTGTAGGTACGAACACCCACGTCTAACGCAGCCAGACCCTCCAGAATGGCCGAGTGCTTTACGTTGTCGAAAGCTTTCGACACGTCTAGACCAACGATCACCCTGGTGTCTAGCGTTGGATTTTCTATTATCTGTTCTTGTAGCTGCAGCATGACATCACATGCCGACAAATGCGGTCTAAATCCAATCATGGTATTTGGATATAAACACTTGTCCTCAAAAAATCGGTTCAGCCGGGTCTGAATCACATGTTCCATCAGTTTGCCCACGCACGACGTGAGCGAAATGGGACGCAGGTGCTCGAAACCCGGCTGTTTTCCCGGCTTCGGGAGGAACACAAGGTTCGCGTCCTTCCATGCTGTCGGCAGTCGACCGGCTTCCCAACACTCCTGCATAAAGGCAGCGAGATGTCGGATCGACGTGTCGTCCAAATTTCTTAGAATTCGGTTGCTGACCTTGTCCGGACCCACGGCAGTCCTGGTTCTCAATCTGTTTATTTCTGCCCGGACTTCGGCAACCGTTATCGGTTTATCTAAGTCCGGGTTTTCCTGCCCCCCGTAATCTGGTAGCGGTTCAGCTGTACCCGTCGCGCAGCTCAAGTACCGGTCCCGGACTTGGGATATGAGCGTATCCGTGGTCCCGTCAAATATATGTACTAGCCGGTGAAGTTGTTGCCTCGCCTCCAGTTTGGACTTGTCCGGATCTAGAAGATGCCGAAGCAAGTGCCACGTACCTGCCTTCCCGATGTTTCGGTCCAGTTGGTCGCAAATGTTGTTCCAGTTTTGCATTGTTAAAACGAGCGCGTACTCTTCGATTTCCTTGTTAAGCAAGGCCAATTGTCTTCGCAAGTTCCTGTTCCCCCTCTTGTGCGCGATCCGCGTTTCAAGATCCTTCTTCTTGCGCCAGAGACGGACCATGTGACGATCTACTCCCTGGACTACTTCGTCAACCTCTACCTCCTCGGTTGCCTCGCGGACCGACTGAAGGACATTTTTACTCCAGTCATCAATGTTGCTTATGCCTTCCTCCTGCCCCGTGCGGCCATTTCTGAAAGCCTCCCAGTTCACCGAAGCCACCTTCTTGGTGCGGGCAACCGGTGGTCCGTTGTCGACTACAATTTCGATAATTTTATGATCGCTACCCAAGTTTTCGTCCGTGTTGCACCAGGTGGCAGAGATGCGGCCTCCGGTTAGAGTTAAGTCCGGGGACGTGTCTGTCGAAACACTGTTGCCCTGCCGGGTAGGTCTTAGGGGATCCGTCAGAAGCACTAGGCCATTCTGCTGAATACTAGTCCATAGTTCGCGTCCCTTTACTTGCGTGTACCTATACCCCCATGCCGGGTGATGCGCGTTAAAGTCCCCGACTATCAAAAGGGGCCCTCCCTTCTAGATCACGCGCGCTTTCGCGAAGAGCTCATCGAAGCCGCAAGGACATTTTTGGCGTGGCGGGCTATACACATTTAGAATGAACAGACTATTGAGTTTCCTCTTTTGCGAGATTATCTCAATCAGAATATGGTCCAGATTTGTAGTCCCGGTATCATGCTGCAACACCGTTATATTCCTTTTGACGAGAGTGGCTACTCGCGTGTTGTCACCTCGTCCTACGTACGATTTGTAACTCGCCAGCTTGGCGTGCTTACCGCACTCCTGCAACGCGATTACTTCGGGTTTGTCACTGCTCATCAAAAAAGTCTGGAGTACCGCGCGTTTGCGACCGAAGCCCCTACAGTTCCACTGCCAAATCGTATGTCTACGGTGACGCAGAGCCATTTTGAAGGTTAATAATTTCCTGATATACCCACTGAATTCTCTCGTCTCTGCTTGCCATATCGGCGCGCATCTGTTCCATAGCAGCCCTCAGGTGCTCCAAAGCAGCCATAACTTGCTGTTGAAAAATCTGATCATCCTGTTCCTTTTTATTGAGTCGTCTTTCTAATCCTTGTATACGGGTTTCAAGATCCCCCTCTGAACCTCTCTTCTTTTTTGTTGCTGGAGGACTTTCCCTAGGGAGCTCTGCCTGCTCCTTCCGCGGCAGCTCCCCCGGCTGCGTTACATCATTCATCGGCTGCGAAGTCCTGCCTATCGCCATAACCTGTTCCTGCAGCGCCTTAGCTTTCGCTTGTAATAATCGGTTCTGGTCTTTGAGAGCCTTGACTTCATCTGAGTCCTGAGAGACACTACTTACACAATCCACTTTTGATGCCTGCTGCTGTTTCTGCTGCTGCTGCCGCTGCTGCTGCTGCTGCTGGTGGTGGTGGTGGTGGTGGTGGTGCTGCTGCTGCTGCTGCCGCTGCTGGTGCTGCTGCTGGTGCTGGTGCTGGTGCTGCTGCTGTTGCTTCAATCGAGAGCCCTCCGTCGTCGTCTTGGACGAAGGCGGCTGCAGGCGAGGAAACGAAGCGGAACGGTACCTCGGATGGCTCGAGGGTCGCTCGTGGGACGCACTGCGGCCATCTCTACGACTGAAACGGACTTGCTGCTGCTTCTTGGCCTCCTCCTCGGCAGCTAACTTTGCTTCCCACTGTTTCTTCTTGATTACGTATGGCGTACGGAAGAGTTCCTTGCAATGCTTGTCACCCGTCAGATGGCCTTTTCCACATAGGCGACACTTGGGAACGCATTGATGATCTTCGGCCGGCGACACCACCGCACAGCCACGACACTTTGGGTTTTCACTATCGCACACATCGGAGCGATGACCAAGTTCTCCACACCTGAAGCAGACTTCATATCTCTTTTTGAACAACCAGCAGGGCATGAGCATGCCTTCAATCCTGACAAACCTTAGAACGTCAGCTTCCAGAAAGGTGATAATAATAGTGGAAGTCTTGCCCATCCGACGCACTCCAGCGACGTCTGGATTCTTCGGATCCTTTCTCAGTGCTTTCAGCAACTGTTCTTCCGTGAACCTCTCAGAGATCCCGTGGACTACCCCTCGCCCGCAATCCTCCGGTGCGATCATATTGGCCACAACTTCGTGCTCGTTGTCGTCGAGTTTAAAGCAACGGATTGCAGCTACCTTCACGCCTCGGTTAAAGTCCAAGGAATGAAAGAGCACCGTATCTTGCTTTCCGTTCACACACCATGAGTCCTGCTCCGACCAGCCGAGTCCGGCAGCCTTGGCGAGGGCCTGACTGATCTGCGGGCCCGACGTGCGTTTAATCACGCCCAGACCTTCACGAGGCCTCAGAATCACCTTGATGCCTTCATCCGGGAATCTCGGAAGATTCATAGCGAGCGATCGTTCAGCCGCTTTCCTCCGGACCGCTTTGGTAGGGCCTAAAACGGCCCCACCTGCAATTTTGTCTCCGGCTTCCCCGCGTCCGACACGGCGCGTCTCCACCTTGGCGTTCTCCTTGGAACCTTCGAGAAGCTTCCGTTGGTGTTTCGCTTCAACCTTTCGTTGGAGCACTTTGACCCAGCTGCTGTCATAATGTTCCGGATCCAGGTCCGTACCTTCGACGGTCACCTCCATCGACATGGTGGGTCCACAGAATCGGCGGTTGACCGGCGGCGCAGGGGCCTCCGGGCCGGCGTCTCCGGCCGAAGATGGGCTAGGCCTAACGGACGCCTAGCGCGTCCCAGGCGGTCCGCACAAAATCAATAGCAACAGACAAACGGTTGCACTCACAGTAACAAATTTGGTATCCACGTGGTCCTGACGTGTTCCCATGCACAAGGTATCATTGAATCCAACATCCGATAAACGTTTCTGGCACAACGAGACAGAATTTTCGGAGCCGACGTGAATCACATCCGCGCTCCTCGGCCCCACCCTTGTGAAGAAGAACTTTACAGCGAACAAAACAGCCTACCTCCTTGTTGTACCTACTTGTCTCCGCGAAGACGTTCTACAGGCTTCACACGACGAGCCGACAGCTGGACATCTCGGGTTTACTCGCACCCTCCGCCGCATTCAAGAGAAGTATTACTGGCCCCGACTGTCTGCCGATGTCGCACACTATGTGAAAACATGCCGAGATTGTCAGCGACGAAAGACTCCTCCCACACGACCAGCAGGATTTCTGAACCCCACTGAACCTCCCTCAAGACCCTTTCAGCAGATTGGCATGGACTTGCTTGGCCCTTTTCCAACGTCAACATATGGAAATAAGTGGATCATCATAGCGACCGACTACCTGACCCGCTACGCCGAGGCGAAAGCCCTACCGAACGGAACAGCAGCAGAAGTGGCCAAATTTTTCGTGGAGTGCATTCTTCTTCGACACGGCGCCCCCGATGTGCTCATCACGGACAGAGGAACAGCATTTACGGCGGAACTCACGCAAGCCATCCTGCGCTACAGCCAAACCAGCCACCGGAGGACAACTGCATACCATCCGCAGACCAACGGGCTGACCGAGCGCCTGAACAAAACCATCGCCGATATGCTCGCTATGTATGTCGATGCCGAACATAAAACCTGGGATGTCATCCTGCCTTACGTCGTCTTCGCCTACAACACCGCAGTGCAGGAGACCACCCAGATGACGCCTTTTAGGCTCGTCCATGGCAGGGATGCCACGACCACGCTAGACGCCATGCTGCCCAACGTTACAGAAGAAGAGAACGTCGACGTTGCCGCCTACCTTCAACGCGCAGAAGAAGCTCGAAGGCTTGCCCGATTACGGATCAAAGATCAGCAGCGGTCCGACGCCAGACGCTACAACCTACGAAGACGCAACGCGGAATACAAGCCAGGAGACCAAGTCTGGGTGTGGACGCCCATTCGCCGCCGTGGATTGAGTGAAAAGCTTTTGCGCCGCTATTTCGGCCCGTACAAGGTTCTTCGTCGGCTGGGTGAACTGGATTATGAAGTCATCCCTGACGCAATGACTGCATCCCAGCGACGCCGCGTACGACCAGAAGTTGTCCATGTAGTCCGTCTGAAGCCGTATTATGCGCGCTAAAGGCCGCTGCATTTCCATGCTCTATTTTCGCAAGATCCGATTTTTTCCCTTACTAGTCGCATTATTTGTTTTAATGCATCGGGTCGATGCTTCTTTGAGAGGGGAGTAATGCCGCCAATATTTGCAGTGTTTGTTCGTTTTTCAAATCTGCCGCGACACCACCTTATCGCTTTGTTTGCGACGCAAGACGCGACTAGATTTATCTCGATTGATCGCAGCCAGGCAAAGCTGATTCTACGTTGTTCCGGAATGTTCTAGTAACTTTGCGCCCTTTATCTCGAATGTTCGCTATCAGCTTTAAATTGAGCACGGCCAACAGCGGCGGGCATTCTGTTCGACGACCGCCGAGCACGCTTGTCGCTTCGCCGCCGCCGAGTGATTCAGTCCATTTTGGGTGCAAGTCAGCCCAATAAACAGTTCTTTTAGAAGACCCCTTTCGTCCGTCTTCATCGCTGCTTCGACTGCCGTCACCACTACGTGACAATACAGTCCTCGTACCGTGTTGTTTCACTAATGTATCCTAACAGGCAGTGGTTTTGTCATAATTCAATGCAGCATCTGAAATTAACTTTATCTCTTCGTGTGAATTTCGTGTTATTTTACCGACAGGGCAACACTATGTGAATCTTACTGCGAGAAGTATATCTGCTAGGAACGCATTAGCTGAAATATATGTTAAAAGATGTCGACCAAATCATTAAATTCCTTACAAATGGCTACAGCAAGGAATGGCGGATTTTACTACATGGAAAGACAATTTTGCTCCGTCTACGGCACTTGAAGCAGCCATTTCGCATTATCTTCAGAAACAGACATATACAAACACGAACACCAAACTGAACCTGTTTGCTGACGACTATGCGATTACAATTGCATTCGTGACCAAACTGATGGCAGCGTGCAATACTATCAGCTCAACTTATGCCAGCTGTTGTCGGCATTTACCAAATGTATTTTAATGCAGCCCACAGCACCACAACAGTCACAGAAGCCCTAACATCATCGCACATAAGCCTTCGTTACACTTGTCATTCGTGTCTTGCGAAAACTTTTTCAAACGATTTATTCCGATACCTCGCATTCCTTAGATCTCCTTCAGCGATGACAGAAACTTTAGTAGGCCTAAATAAAAGAACTCATTCGCTAAGCATTCCGCCGGCACAAAGACCATAGACTTCATTAATAAAGCATCTGTGTAGGAAACCTCAAAGCCTAACTTGTATGCTTCAGAAACTGGGCAGCTCGATTTATCATTCTCAAATACTGGAAAAAATTAACATCACGGTTTAAACACGTTCTACTTCCTTAGAAACACGTGCATTAAACCGCAACGTCCATCGCTTTTCTCTCCAGGACAGTTTATTATAGTACTTAGCCTGAAGAAACCATATCTTAAAACCACTGATAAGGGCATGCGGCCGCCTTCACCCATGATACGAAAAATTCCACTTTCGGAGACGGCGTAATTGTGCAAAATTCTTTTCCAAACACCTTATCTTCATATAGTATCCGCCATAATTTCGTGCCCAAATCATGCCACTTCTATTTGGGCGAAAAATTGGTGGACGCTTAAGCTTCCCCTTTAACAGTGGAACGCGACAGCGTGTTGCAGCACTGCCTGGAAGTCCACGGAACGCCATCGCCCGTTCGGCGCGATGCCTTGCCCGTTAGACAAATAGCTCTGCTATGTACGGTTAAACGGACGCGCGGAGCGGTAAACCACGTAGAAGCGCTGCCAGGCGCCCTGCCGAAACGCGCGGGACTCAAGTCGCAGTCGTAGTTCGTCGGCACATCGTTCTCGACAAACCCGATGCCACGGACGACAGCATAGTTTCCGCGCCGAACGAACGGGCAGCAAGCCGCAAGCTTCTTGGTGAAAACGCTTTGGATGTGCGCTGCGTTGTTCGCCGCTCACCGCGTGATTCCTGCGAGCCCGCACGGCCCCACTGCGCCCGAACGAGACGAGCGGGAGGCGCTAGTGTTCCCGTATATGCTCCCGCAGGACTGGCGCATCTGTTTTCCCTTGCCGCTCCGAACGCCATTCGCCGAGAGGCGATCACATGATTTTCGTGATGTCAAGTGTTCTACTTTCCGCGGGGAAGCCGACTTCACAGGCATAGTGTTGCTGTTTATGCTCCCACAGGAACACTACACAGGGGGACAGCCCCTCCTATCTCGACCACAGTCTGCTTTGTTATCCGACGGGAGAGTATTGTGAAGGCCCCATCTGGACGAGGATGGGGCCAGGGGATCCCCGTCTTGAGTACTGTCTGCTTGGTTATCCGACTGAGGGGGTATTGTGAAGCCCCCACAGGGACGAGGAGGGGTGCCTCTGAACCTCTAAACAGCCTTCACCTGAGGCTCCTGCCACACGAGAAGCAGCTTTCCCGCAAAGCTTGGAACATATGGCAGACCTTCGCGCAACTCTGCTCCCTGCGGGAGCATATACCGGAACACTAGGAGGCGCTGCCGTCGTGCGCCATCTGTGGGGGCAGTGGCGTACATTGCGAGGAGGAGAAGGTATTTTTCGCTCACGCGGAGGAGGAGCGATTTTTCGCTCACGCGTAGGAGGAGCAGGGATTTTTCGCTCAGGTGGAGGAGGAAGGATTTTTCGCTAACGCGGAGGAGGAGGGATTTTTCGCTCACGTGGAGGAGGAGGTATTTTGCGCTCACGCGGAGGAGGAGGGATTTTTCGCTCAGGCGGAGGAGGAGGTATTTTTCGCTCACGCGGAGGAGGAAGTATTTTTCGCTCACGTGGAGGTGGAGGTATTTCTCGCTCACGCGGAGGAGGACGGATTTTTCGCTCACGCGTAGGAGGAGCAGGGATTTTTCGCTCAGGCGGAGGAGGAGGAATTTTTCGCTCACGTGGAGGAGGAGGTATTTTTCGCTCACGCGGAGGAGGAGGTATTTTTCGCTCACGCGGAGGAGAGATTTTTCGCTCACGCGGAGGAGGAGGGATTTTTCGCTCACGCGTAGGAGGAGCAGGGATTTTTCGCTCAGGCGGAGGAGGAAGGATTTTTCGCTAACGCGGAGGAGGAGAGATTTGTCGCTCACGCGGAGGAGGAGGTATTTTTCGCTCACGTGGAGGAGGAGGTATTTTTCGCTCACGCGGAGGAGGAGGGATTTTTCGCTCACGCGTAGGAGGAGCAGGGATTTTTCGCTCAGGCGGAGGAGGGGGGATTTTTCGCTAACGCGGAGGAGGAGGTATTTTTCGCTCACGCGGAGGAGGGGGTATTTTTCGCTCACGTGGAGGAGGAGGTATTTTTCGCTCGCGCGAAGGAGGAGGGATTTTTCGCTCACGCGTAGGAGGAGCAGGAATTTTTCGCTCAGGCGGAGGAGGAGGGATTTTTCGCTAACGTGGAGGAGGAGGGATTTTTCGCTAACGCGGAGGAGGAGGTATTTTTCGCTCACGCGGAGGAGGAATTTATCGCTCAGGCGGAGGAGGAGGGATTTTTCGCTCACGCCCAACGCCGACGACACCGGCTTTTCTATGACACGAACTCCTTAACGCTAGCGCGCTAAAATATCTTGAAACATGCATTGTCTTTAAACTGTGGCTACTGCGATTCGTTTTTTGCATCTTGTCGCTGCACTGCTTTTTGTTCCGCTTCAGTCACACTTCTATATAATATTTGATTTTACACTAGTGCTTCACTTTCCTTTTCTTGTGACTTATTTACACGTACTGCACCCTCGTTATTTATTCTCTTATTTCATTAAGCGTCAAACAAACAAAATTACATGCAGTGAAATAACTGCCACCTCACCCTAAGGACTGTAATTGCAAGATTGGTGATAAATGAACAGGACATATTGTTTAACATTTCAGTGAGTTTATTTACAGAGTGGGTCATCGATTGGGCTCAGAAAAAACCACCTGTCCAAAGAGGAGCAAAGTATGGCCGCGAAATGTATAGAAATTAAGACTTTCTGTGCTCTAAGGCGAAATGGTCCCACTATATCAGCGAGCTTACAATGAAAAAATTGTGAGCTTCTAAACATAAACTACCCGATTAACTCATGCTACCAACTAACAAAGCACCGGTGTATGTGGCAACCAAAAATAATACAGCCTAATTGAGAAACCACAAATCAAAATCATGTTATTTCTTCTATTTTCCAGTGACCCGCTCGGGAAAAATGGGTACGCCAAAGGTCAGTCAGACTTTGCTAACATATCACTCACGTACTATCTAGCGAGAAACAAGCAAGTGTAACGAAATGGGGTGCTCGATAGGATATACCAGTGGACTAGCCCCGCCGTCGTTGAAACCAAATAGAGCCACATCATGAGAAAGGCCGGCGGCGTCCATTAGTGTACGCTGATTTTACTTAAAAAATGCCGCCGAGCTGGACGGTTCGAGTGGGTAACATAGGAATAAGTAGGATTAAGGTTGATAGCAGGTAGATTCTGGTGGATAGCAGTGGATTAAGAATGTATTACACTAGATGAAGTTCGATTACTTTGAACTGTGGTGGATTGCAGGTGGATTCTAAAGGATTATAGTGGATTGAGAGCGGATGTAGATGATGTTGAATTCATTTGGATTAATATGTATTCTCGCGGGTTTAGAGTGGATTGCATTCAATTTAGTTGCAATAGTGTGGAATAAGATGAATTACGGTGGTTAAGCGTTGACTGCATTCAATTAAGTGGCAGTAGAATGAAGTAAGTTGGATTAATGTGAACAATGCTAGAAGAGTGCATTACTTTAGATTAAGTCGCTGTACGGTAGATTAGGTTGAATTAAAGTGAATTACAAGTGGGGTACATTGCAATAAGCTGCAGTAAGGCGCACTAAGTTGAATAAGGTTAATTGCGGTAGATCAAAGATTCATGCTGGCGCATTGTGGTGAATTAAGGGTGAATTATAGAAATATGTTGTATTAGGTTAGGGTGAGAATGAATTTCATTGGATTTAGTTGTTGCGGAGTGAATAAAGATTGATTCGGGTGGTTTG
The DNA here is from genome assembly GCA_030143305.2 of Amblyomma americanum. NCBI lineage: Eukaryota > Metazoa > Arthropoda > Arachnida > Ixodida > Ixodidae > Amblyomma > Amblyomma americanum. The sequence continues at coordinate 12,251 of JARKHS020000835.1, read as the reverse complement.
TGATCGATTATATGCGGATTCTGGAAGAACAGGTGGATGAAAAGTGGATTATGTTGAAAGAGTTTGGATTAGGGTGGATTGCTGTTTAAAACGGTTCATTAAATTAAAATATGCTGATTGCAGTGTATTTGTACGCGGATTAAAAAGATGTCAATGTTTGCACCTCCACAGCATATCAATTGCCTTATGTGCCCTCTGTAATCTTTCTTTATTTTATAGTTGATCAGTGTGAGACAAGGAGTGCGAGTGCTTTCATTTTTAGAATAACAGATTAAAACTAGATTAAAAGGCAGCCACAAGTCACTGATGCAATCCGAAATCACATCTAGATGTCGCATGCTTTGCTTACAAACTTAGTTACCGCAGCGGCTGTCCATAGTTGTATTTTCTGGCGCATATATGCTGTGCGTAGCCTTAGTTGAGCTTTCACCAGCTCCACTCTGGTGAGTTGGGCGTTCACAGTAGATAGTTCAGACACTCGTTAAGCTCAGCTTCGAAGATTGCGGCCATTCAAAAGATGGTGTGGATAACTGTCGCTGGGCTTGTGCAACGACGGCACACCTCTTCGTCGGGGTCATTTTGCAAAGACGTTTGTCGTAAGCCCGAGTTTGGCGCCGTATTCGTCGCAACAGGCAGAATACATTCTTCGTATGCAGTGATAGACGCATTAAGAAGCGCCTGCTCCTTAGCGCGTCCGTCTTGTTCACAGCGCAGACGTGGAAGGACCTTGCGGCGGCGCCGGTTAGCGCTTTCTTTTAAGGCTGTTGATCCAGCGGGCAGATGGGCGCACACGCTAAGATGGCATGTACGTTCTTCGCGATCACTATGTTGTTCGACGCGGCTGCCTGGAGATATACAGTGCTTGGCGTTACGAGTGACGACCAACAAACAAGGAATTATGCCCTGAAGACTCCATGAAAAGACCCTTTAGTGTAGATTATGCCCAAGTGGAACAAAGTAAAACCCCAAAGTTGCAGTTAATTTTCAGTTCTCATTACATGTGACCAGTACAATATTGTTGCTGGTGCAAAGCAGTAAATATTGTCTGCGAACACCTGTAGTGGCAGATTCTTCTTGTATTGCTTTATTAACTCCTTGATTATACTTTTTCAGGAATCTCAAAAACGGGTTTTATTTGCAAAGTTATGAGAGTCGGAATAGTACAAGACAGGCCACATTCCTATTCTGGCCTCAAAACGCTAGCCCACGAGCTGGCGCATTTGTAAGTTTAAAAATATATACCTAAAAAATCTACCGTTGCATGCGTTTAATAATGAATTGTAATGGAAACTGTACTTCGAGATGTATTCCTGGGGTTAAGGTCTGCGCTTTCAAGAATCAGTTTCAAGCTTTGGTAAAGAGATAAAAAGTGGTGGAAATGCTCACTGCATACACCCCTCTTTCTTCAAACTCTTCTTTATTGTTTTGCGAACCCATCCTCCAGAAAATCTCCTAATAAATTATTGAACTTTGGCTAGCCATCGCACGTTTCCGATTGCCTCAGGGTAGCGGAACACTTTTGTTTTAGTGCAGTCTTACTTTGTGGGCGAGCTGCATCTGAAATAAAATATGGCAGTTGCTTAGATCCGCTATGCCATGATATAGGCAGCGGAAGGTACGTTTCCGTGGCTGAGCGTGTTGTTGGTACTGTATGTTTGTTCTTGGCAATGTATGTCCATTTGAAATGTCCGGGTCGCAGGTGCATTTTCGGAAACTCGAATGGTGTGATCAGTCACACGACGAGCCTTCACATCCTCTTCGGCTGGTTGCCGTTGACTGACACCTTCCATAGGCTCCATCTTGGCGGCTATGCGGCGTCTATTACGCTCGGCAGTCTGGCGTCTCCGTTTGGAAAGGCGTTCCTCTCTCTGTTCGGGCGTCTCCGCTGCTCTCTTCGCCTTCTGACGCTCATTCTCTCTTTCTTGAGTAGCCAACTGCCAGGCGACAACCTCAGGATCGGAAGAGTTAATGTCCTCTTGTCTATACCGCCGTTTAGCAGCGGCTGGACTCTCCTTCTGTGCATCCATATCAAGCGTTGCGATACTGCCGCCGATTAAATCTCTGGTTTTTATACGCAATGCTGCGCATGCGACGGCGCGCGGCTCGGGTGATGAACGCGGTGTGACGTCATACCAAACGGCTGCGGCGGCGAGCCGCGCAATGTGACGTCATGTCATATGGCGCCGCGAGCGCGCAAAGCACAGTAACCATCTCACATATATCGGTGGACACCCGTACCGCGATGTAAAGGAAAGGATAAAAGAGGGAGGGGAACGACGAAGCGCGCGGCGCCCCACTCCTCCCAGGTTGTCATGGTAACGGCACATGCGCACAACTGGCCTCCTGCATGTACCATGGTAGCGCATGTGCACATCTGGCGTCTCGCCTGTGGCGCGAAATGCTCGACTGATAGCCTAGTGTAGCTCCCGCTACAAAAATTGGAGGACGCTTAAGCTTTCTCTTTTAAGAGTGAGACCCGACAGCGTGTTGCAGCGTCGCCAAGAGGTCTACGGAACGCCATCGCCCGTTCGGCGCGACGTGTGGCCCCTTGGACAATTTAACGAAAGGACGCCTGTCTCACATATCTCGGTGAACACCCGAACCGGGCTGTAAGGGAAGGAAAATGAAGTGAAAATTGGTTTTAAGGAAAGGAAATGACGCCTGTCTCACACTTCTCGCTGGACACCCGGACAGCGCCGTAAGGGATTGAAAAAAATTGGCAGTGGCTTAGCTCCGCTATGCCGGGATATACGTAGCGGGAGGTACGTTTCTCTGGCTGAACTTGTTCTGGTAATACCAAACGCAGGGTCCTGCTTGGACCAAGCAGTGGCCTGCAGTAATCAGCAGTATTCTGCAGTATTCCAGCCTCTCCCATGTACCGCAAAGCGCGCGGCGCACCCACTGCTCCTCTCTGGTTGCCGCATGCGCACAACTTTCCTCTCGCATGTACCACGAAATGCTCGACTGGTAGCCTAGTGTAGCTCCCGCTACAAAAAAACAACACCGTATTCACTAGACGCACATTTGTTCTTTGACATTCCAAACCATTGAGCCCGTGTGGCGGAGAGGCTAACGTGCTCGTCTCGCACACCGGAGGCCCTGGTTCGATTCCCCAACTCGACCAATTTCCTACTCCGCCTTATTTATTAATGCCTCGACGATTTTTCGCTTACAGCCAACACCGCCGACGCCGACGACACCGGCTTTTCTGCGACAAGGGGCCCTTAACGCTGTCGAGTTAAAAGAGCCCGCTGCGTACATTTGGCGCGTAACAAGTTCGTGCGACACCGGGTGTTCAAAGATTAACAGAAGCAGGAATACCACGTTATCCTGGCACCGCCATTTGTTCTGTATTTTCTGTCTTTCCAACTCATTTCTAACATCAGTGCTATCGGCCGACCATTGGGCAGCGCCCCTCACGCAAACGCCTAGGTGGGCAGGCAGCTGTCGACGACGAATAGTTAAGCTTCTGCACAGAGCACGCGTGGCCTTGTAAAACATATAACTCCGGAACCCAACACGGTAGAATCGGCTTCTGTTCTTTCCGCGGCTCGGAAACTATTTGGTGACCGTTGCAAGTGCGAGTCTTCCAATCCCTTCTGCGACCTCCACCGGCCATTCCTGACGTCAGCAACAGCCAAACAACACAACGTGGTGCTATCACGTTGGCGACCACGCTGAAATCAGTAAGCCTAAAGAACACTGCCTTCTCCCGGCGTCACGCTGTGATGGCGGCCTCCACCAGGCTTGAACTGGCCCGCCGCTATCTATCTTGCGTTCAATTGGCGTCGGCACGTGCTTGCGGCAGTTTAATTCATGTTTTTTTTTCTATGCGGCATAACCAACAAGCCTCCAGGCACGACTTCGTGTTTTCCCTGCATTCGCCCGAACTTCTACATGTCCTTGGCTAGTACCTCCTAGCTCCTCCTGTACGGCGCCACTACGCAGCCCTCGTAGTCATGTCGCCATCGCGGAGGCTGATACCGCGGCCAAGCTCTCAGCTTCTCAAGCACCAGCAACTATTCTTGGCTTCAAGTGTGCTAGCCTTGAAGCTTCCATGTACTCTCACCATTTCTTCAAACCAGGCTAGCAACATAGATAGATCTTCTCAGGTTTGTCAGCACACCTCGTGTGCTCCGCAGTTCGACAGCTTGACAGATGTGCCCCAAAAATCTTCACTGCGTCACCAGTGTTAGGTTTCGCAACTTGAACGAAACGGCTATTTACCAAAAGGCCTTTACCACTGCGGCCTGTAGGAAAGTCTTCCTGTTCCGATCCTGAGACACCCACTCAGCAGCCAAGCCTTGTCCACGCCAGGCACTAACACGTGCCGCCTTCATCGCTACTGCAGATTATACGCACCCCAGCCCTGCCCTAACAGACCTCGCATTACCACTACGGTAAACTCGGGGGCAGTCAAAATTGCTGGGCACCCATTAACTATGGTTTAGCCTAAGTTCAGAGTACGCTTCAACAGATAATCGCACTCTATGATGTAACTGCAGGTTAAGAACCCCAGGTGGGGCTATTCACTACGGCGTCCTTCTTAGCCAGAAATTTTCCGGTGCCCTTCATTACGGCTTCCCTCCTAACCGAGTCACTTTGGAACATTAAACCCCGTAAACCAAGCAACAGATCAGCGCCAGGCGACGTCTACATGTCCGTCAAAATAATGTATCCCAGCCTGCATTGTTGAAAGCGCCAGTATCTCCATTCCGCCAGTGTAAACACTGCACCGAACAGGAACTAGAGCTATTGCTCTCTTACGACCCTTCTGATAGAAGCCATAGCGCACCTTCTCACAACAAGGTATAATTCCTGCTAGCATCGTGCATTTCGCCTACGCCTACTAAAACACTTTACCCCTGCTTCCGTTTCCTACTTCCCCGCAGCCCCATCCCTACCTCCACACTTCAGGCTTGGCAAACCATCAGAAAGCTGTCTGTCATACAGGCAAATCGCGCATGGTCCTTGAGCACTTCCTTCATCCGAACCATGCCCCCCGTTGCCATTGGTCCTCTGGATCAAAGAGGAGGAAAACTGTAACGCTTCTCGTGCTGCGCTCAGGCGAAAGCCTCGCAGCGACAAATTCGGCGCTTATGTAGCTACGTGAGCGTGAAAACCTGTATGTTCCAAACCAAACACAGTCGGAGCTGGTTCGATTCTCTACGCAGCTCCGACATTTGTTTTATGTTTGTCATTTATTTTTCACAGTATAGACGAAATACGAATATCTCTCTTCTTATATTCAGGTAATATTGTCACAAAGTGGTGACTCCAGTCCGGATAGCAGAAAGGCTGCGAAAATAGTGTCTAAACAAAACTCGTTTATTTGAGCTGACTTGCGCCCACAATAGTTTGAATCACTCGGCGGCGGCGTAGCAACAAGCGTCCTCGGCGGTCGTCGAACAGGATGCCCGCCGCTGTCGGCCGTACTCAATTTCAAGCTGATAGCGACTTTCGAGATAAGTGTGCAAAGTTACTAGAACATTCTGGAAAGCGTAGGATCAGTTCTGCCTGGATGCGATTAATCGAGATAAATCTGATCGCATCTTGAATCACATACAAAGCGACAAAGCGGCGTGCCGGTAGCTTTGAAGAATGAACAAACACTGCCAAGATTCGCTGCATTATAGAAGGCCCATTTTTTAACCTGGCACCAAAAAGCGGTTAAAAACCTACATCGCAGTGAAAAACACTGCATTCAGACTGCTTCCCTTCTACTCAGCCCTACTAACTTTTTTGTTTACTCACGGGATACTCTCAATGAAAGAAAATTTTCAGCAATCCTGAATTTTTGTCGTTTTTTAACTGCTTTTCAGGTTCTATAGCAAAGTAAAAAAGAGTATGGCTTATTAGTCCATTATATGCACATGGTTATAGCGTTCGCCGACGCAGAGCGCTGCACCAGAATACAAAAAAGAGTGCTGCGAGCAAGAGAGGCAGAGAGAGAGAAAAGAATTGCCGCCGCCGAAGATGGCTACTCCATATTCCCTGCGACCTTTTGTGGTAGAGCATCCGCCTCGCATTCGGAATGTGCTGGGTTCGATTCTCCACTGCCAGGTACCCACCGCTTTTCTAATGGGTACAAGATTTCCCCGGCCTTGGGTTCGGTAAGGGTAGAGAGCTGGGCTAGTTGGTTGTTTGCATTATTGTAGAATATGGTACAAGCGCAAGAGACAAGGACGAAGGAAGAAGACAACACGAACGCCGAACTTCAACTGAAATTTATTGGACACTTGCGGGACTTTTATATACAAAGAAGCACCGCTATCGCCACCAACCATTCAAAGCTATCAACACACGCCGGTCCACAAATGACGAATGCATTCTTCACTGTCAAGGCCCACAAAGAATCTATGTCGTTCAGAACTATTGTCACTGAGAAGGACTCCTGGCAGGGCGCTTTGTCTAAATTCTTGCAGAAGCACCTTAGGGCTCTTACTTTACATGATCCTTTTCTTGTAAAGAACTCGAATGATGTCATTGAATATTTTGCTGTGTTAAAACGTCATGTCAAACCCGCTATGCTTTTTCAATTGATGTGGAGATGTTCTACTCGTCATCCTGAGCTTTTCCGCGCCGTTAGAGATTTTATTGAAGACGCAGGGGCTGTTGGCTTCCAGAACATGACGAAGTTATCTACCGACAATTTTTCGGGCTTTTACGGTTTTACCTTTCATCCACCATCGTTACATTTAATAATTGCCAATTCATTCAAAAAGGAGTGTGCATAGGTTCTTGCCTCGCACCTCTTTTAACTGACATATTTTTATTTACTTTTGAAAAGCACATTGAGGCGTGCCTCTACAACGTCAGCGTACAGGAAGTTTTTAGGTACGTTGAAGGACTACCTCGTGGTAATGAACGCTTCTCAGGCTCAGGATAGAGGTATCGGGGTGGGCAACTTCCTGGACTTTTCTGTCAGCAACGCCTTTGGCATGAGGTTTACGCATGAACTCCCGCAGGACGGTAGCATCCAATACCTTAATGTGTGCCTTATTTTTCACGAAACGCACGTGTGCTAGCAGTGTAAGCCACGGTCGAAAAAAACAAATTATTAACTATCATTCATCTCACTCCAAGCTCGTAAAAAGAGCTATTGCAAAAAAACTGCATCCGCTCTGCTCTGGACAAATCTTGCGAACATAAAGTTCCTGACAGCGTTGGTGCCCAGTGAAAGCGCCTGGAGGAAGGCCGATTTACCGAAAGAAATTGTAGCTTCTGTGGTCGAACGGCTGATTCATGAGGTAAAGTCTGGTGGGCGGCGCAGGCTAGAAGAAAACTCACGTCCGCAACAGCGGCCTGTCACAGTGCCGTACTGGCATCAGTTCTCTCATCGTTTGAAAAAGATCGGCGACAAGTGCGGAGCACGTGTGGTGTTTTCGGCCCCGGAAAAACTGGGCAGATGTGCCGCCGCGTAAATGGCGACAAGGAGGAGGCCAGCCTGCAGAATAAAGCAAACCTAAGCACTTGTTAAATGTGAGGTTGGCGTGGTATACAGAATTCTCGTCGCCTGCGAGAAAAGGTACATCGGCCAAACTGGGCGCTGTCTTAAGCGCTTGCTAGAACATCACCGGAATATCGATTAGGTACGTGGCGGTGGCCATTTAGCTGCCCACTTTCGCCGTTGCTTGCACAAGCCGGCATGCAAAGCGTTTTTGAAGGATACACGTGTTCTGCGAAGGTTCGGCACACAGCGAAGCCGGGAAATTTTCGAGGCCCTATGTATCTTGAATGAAAAAGATAAGTGTGTCAGTTCTCCATCTGTCGTGCTCGGAAAAAAAAGGAAATTGATGATTTGCAGGCAAATGTGATTGTAAGTTCAGGCAGGTAAAAAAGAAAAAAATAAAACAAAAAAGTGCGATGTGCTCCTGTACGCAGTTGGTTGATTTGCCTTTGTTTAGTATAGATGCATTCATCATTTGTGGACCGGCGTGTGTTGATAGCTTTGAACGGTTGATGGCGATAGCGGTGCTTCTCTGTATATAAACGTCCCGCAAGTGCGCAATAAATTTCAGTTGAAGTCCGGCCTTCGTGTTGTCTTCTCCCTTCGTCCTTGTCTCTTGCGTTAGTGCCATGTTCCATAGTAATGCTTGTGCTCGGCTCTTCTGGTGTGAGATGCTTAGGAAAAGGGTCTTCACCAACGCCCGTTTGCCCGTAACAACATGTGTGCTAAGCAAAGTTTAAGATTTTTTTTTTTGCTTTCGAAATATTTCGTAATTTCGTATGCGTTTTCAATCAACATGCTCCGAGCGCAGGTTGGATTGAAATGAATCTATTCAATGCTATTGAATTATACAAGTCGGTCAAAAGTTTGGGGGAATCGCCCAAGGTGCAGTAAATTTGTATCAAGGGAGCAAATTACTCATTGTCATCCACAGAAACGCAGCCATACTACTTCAACCGCGAAGTTTCTGTGGAAGCTGTCTATAGCTTTCACTTGTAGCCGTATGGCTGCGCTTGGATGGATGCCATTGAGTATTTAATTATCTTTCTCATTTAAGAATAAGACAAGGTTTCGCAATTTCTGGCACAATTATTGTTTACAAAAGAGTTTTCTAAAATACCTTTCTTACTAACACAAAGACACAAAAGAGAAATAAAAATCCTTAAGAACAGCTGACACAACGAGAAGTTTGCTGCGGTGTCGTTGGTTGCAGGTTGCGGCAATGGCGCACCAAAATACCAAACGTAGTTTATGCCTTGAAAGATATCAAACACTAATACACACACATTCCATAGCCGGAAGAAAAGTCTGCAATCTATGTGGCGCTAATCTGACGAAGTAATGGCAGCTCGTCTTGTTTTGAAACAATAATTTCTCATTAAATCACAATATCATGACTCGACATAAATCTGGCTGCCGTTTGCTAACATCGTCAACATAAAAGCGAGGACTACAAAGGTGCGGAAACCCACCTCGATGGCTCAGTACTTTCGGATTTCGTCTTTCGGCAACTGATTCAAAAGCAATGAGTTCTGTCCTGGGGCCGCGACAGTATATTGATGGAGATGAAGTATGAAACGCACCTGTGGTGTGCAATGTAGTAAGAGAAATCGATGAAGTTGGAAATCATCCGGGGCGCTCCACAGCGGTCTTTCTCGTGTTCCGTGTGTAGCTTCCCGCGTCGAACCACATAGCACTTCATCGAAAAGAAATGTTGCCATTAAAGTAACTTCTCGTCGCCTGTTGTCTTCTCATCTCACTCCATTAAAACGAAGGAAACACGTAACGGCAGGCAGAAGATTGGCCCACGTCCATCCAAGGTCCGACAGTAATCGCATCTGGTATGACGACGGGTGGGACAATAGCCGTTATTGCATCAAGTGCAAAATTTTCATGGTGCATGAAACTCCACAATATTTTAGAGATTGTCACCGAAAGGCGGCAGAAAGCGCAGAAGGGCACACCAGGACTAGCCAGGCAGACACACTCAGCGAACAAACGCACGAGTCGGGGAAGACAAATAAGACCAGCGGGTGCTGTCCCACCGCATGGCGGCGCCAGTAAATGGCTAACACTGTGGCAATATGAAGATATGAATTTTAGAATGAACGCTGCAGGCTGTTTTATTGTTTACAAACCGGTGTATGTTGTCGCGTGCTTTTAAAGACTAGGGGCACAACATGATGGGGACAGTCGTGCAAAAACCTGCCCTGAAACAAAGGGTTACCTGATGGGAACTGAAGATGACAGTGCCAATAAGTACATTCTTTCGGAGTGCACTATGGATCAAATTCAGAAGCATTACAGGTAACGTAAGGCTTTTTTTTCTTTAAGTAACATGCAGGAGTGCACTCTTTCTACGGTTCGCATCAAGGAGAACATGTCTTGCTGATATTCCTTTATTGAAAGTGATGCTGTTGTTGTTGCTTGCTTTCGTTTTGCATGCTGGGCGGTATTAAGTTGGACAGAAATCTCTGCACGTAATGACGAAAGGTAGGGCTGCAAAAGATATTCAATCTCTACTTGTTCCACAAAACAGGAAAGCTAATTAAAAGCTTATTTGAGACCGCTAACGTTGTTCTTTTAAATATGAGTTTGACATTTCGGTTCACCAAAGAAAACGGTAAAAGTGGGAGAAGTTTAATTGACTAAATACGGTTTAACCGGAAGTGTTGGGTATTAATTGCATGCGCGCCGCAAATATCCGCCTATCCAGCAGAAGCTGCACTCAGATAAATCAGGCAGATAAAAAAGAGCAGTAACCAAAGGCATGAGGAGATGATATGCCATTTGATAACGTAGTGGAGTTTACCGTTTTGAGGTAGCGCTCCTCAGTCTTACCCTCGTCATCAAACTGCGAGGCTTCACATCGTCGCCATACGCCGTCTGCTAGATTTGCGCTATTCACTGTCGTTACCCTCTCAGTACATTTACGTCGTTAAGGAGGCTTATCCGTTTTATGGAAGAGTACTCGAAACCATGCATAAGTGTCACGAAAAGGCTTCAGGTTACCGCGACGACAAAACTTAACCACCATCGCTTTCTTCAACACCCAAGCAATGAATGTCTCAATCATCTTGCTTAATCGCGAAGAGAAAACATGGCAACACCTCTTTAAGTAATCTACTTCCACTTGTGTTTATGTTCAAAAATTCTGGGAAGCAACTTCCGTAACTTTTTCTTGTTAGTGGTAGCATTTTTTCATGAAGCCCAGCCATAGGGTTCCGTAGCAATTAACGACCATTAATTTAGATCCACGTGCATCGCATGGTCATGGTGTCAAAAACGCCCAGCTATAGTCTCTCAATGATTTTTTACAGGACAGGATTTAGTTCGTCTAGCACCGGTAATAAATCTCTAGCAAATAATACTCACCGAAAAAAAGATATTTTACATTATTAAGTTAATTGCAAACAAGTACTACTAATTTTTGCAAAATTAAAACCTAAAAAATCAGCCCATACTTGCCAAAACATACAACATTTACAGCGACGAGAACTCTCAATGGATTCGGCAGAACGTTGACGGCAGAATTCCGATCTGTGCTGTGCCATTTTTCTACTGAGCCGGAGACCATGTCTGCTAATTCAAAACCGGTGGCCTCATTATCCAGTATCGAAATAGCCTCAGTGTCTAGGAGACAGCTGTAACCTGTACCTCATGCGCCGGCAAGAGAGATTAGCCAGCCGCTCCCAGAGCGGTCACGTTGCACAAGGAGAGCTGCATGAGAGCTTTTTGGCATTTATTTACTAAAACACTGCTTCACAAATAGCTTTAGGCTGGCCTGCACATGCCTAAGCTGTCAGAATGTTTTTGACGCTAGCACCGTTTAACCAACACCGCATAGTTTCGTTGGTTTACCACTCCCAATAGCAGCGGTGGAGTTTTTACAGTTTTATTTAGCACACAGAGTATTTATACCGTCTTACTTTCATTAAAGAGCCCGCCTTACAAAACCGTAGACAAAAGAGAGCCTCAAAGAGCGCAATTAAAAATTCAGCTGCAAAGTCAGCGCAGTGATTGCATCGCCCTAAGTTTTTTCCATGTTTGCAGACGCCGCTAGGGCACTCAACGACGTAAATGACAAAGAACATGATGCTAGGCATCCTGACAAAGCGTACTAAAAATGAGACGCATACCAGTGCAGTTTCTATGCGTTAATGATTCTACATAACTCAAGTGCAAGAATTCTAATGAACTTGCAGAGACACGCTTACAAACAACGACCACGCCACCTCGTATCACCGGTATGCCCATGGTACAATGGCAGGTGGTAAGTAAGACCACCTGATTCCGAGCCCTCGATTAGTAACACATTCGGGCTTATAGCAGCTGAGAACGACCACCAGTGCTCTCATCTCGACAAGGTCGCTCGAAAAGAACTATCTCCCAGCATCAAGGTGGCACTTATTATACCAATGGAGTCATACACTGCTCAACAGTGTGCTCTAGAGCGCTCTCTTGGAAGCATCCACATGAATACATATTTATTGTGGCAAAAATCTTTTCTTTCTAGGGCCTTTTGGGCTGATTATATGACACGCCTACTCCTGAATTGTTAGGACTTTTTGGTCTCAGCGATACAACAGGTCTACAATACATAAATAGTGCTCCTAAATAACTTTATATAGACAAGACAAGGCTTCATCTCTACATATCAACTCGTCTCAACTGGTCGCCGGGTGAACTCACCCTAGGGGTACCGTCCTGGCCACAGCACCAGTGGCGTTAATACACGCAAATTGATGTGGGATTCGAACACGATTATAAGTGCAGCATTAAATGGAAGAGTAAAAAAGCC
>JARKHS020000834.1:0-41008 GCA_030143305.2 Amblyomma americanum | reverse complement strand
TTAAATAGAACAGGCACTAGGTCTTCCATTGTTCAATTCCGTGTTTGTCAAAACAAGCAGGAAAATCGTCCAGAATTGAGATTTTTCATCTTCTCCTGCAAAGCTATAAGACCACACAGGCCCAGGAAAGGCAGACTATGTAAAATACAGCTTTGTAAGTCGTTCGCGCTCTGTTTAGGAAGTCATCGCTCAAAAAGCGGACTACGACGCAGACGCAACAGAGCTCTGCTTCGCTGCCATGGAACACGTCACCGTGAAACAATATAAGACAACGCCCCCACACCCATATACACGTCCCGCCGTAGCCGAGTGGCCTAACACTGTACGGAGAAAGATGCAGCCGTCAGCCTCTTGTCATGAGCCATATGATTTCAAAGCAAGTTAACTATGTCAATGCCGCATATTCCTGGTAGCGAGCTTTTATGAGGTGCAGGAATCATATCGGCAAACAACTTCACACTACTACTAAGAATTGTTCGCACCATAACCTTTTATTCCCGTCGAGGTAGCAGTAGGGCGACGACTGGTGTAAAAATGGGAGGGGGCTCTTAACGATCCGCCGTAAGGGTGTGACGCGATAGCGTAGTGGGTTAATTGGCATATATGCAGAAGGGCATTCTCTACTTAACACTCGTAGATCCCTGGGAGTCAGCACACCCCTCCTGGCGCAGTGGTGCATCATTTAAGCGATGCGCCACTGCCCTGCGATAGCGGGTGCTCGCAGCGATGTGCCTTATGCGGTCCAGGTTGCTCTTCCCGAGCGACCAGTCATTAATTTAACTGCCACCTGACACGGTGGTGGGCAGGTTGCGATGACGCCGCAGGGTCACGTGTCCTAGGTGGCCCACCTTCCTCCTAGGTTGTTCTCTGGGTACCACCTTCAAGAGTCATGCTCGCGATTTTTCTCTCACAACGCCGACGCCACATTTTCTGGGTAACGGGGCATTTAAGCCTATGTCATTAAAATTGCAGTTAAGCTTTCTCGCAACGACAGTTGCAACCAAGGTCACGTACCGCTATAACAAATAAATCACGGGGCCCCTTCGACTTCGCTGTAACGCTGCAACTGCATTTGTGCATGTTTCGCAGCCATTTGGTGTTTCTTCATGTACATTTCTTTACTAGTGAAGCATGTGTTGCACTTAAAGCTGAAAATAATAGTACGTGTTGTACACACTGGAGTGTGACGGCTTTTTCATTGTTTCGTTATGCGTTCATGCCATATCCAGAGGCATTGCCTAATAAAGCCTTCTTAAGGCTTGTTGCCCGTGCTTTTCACCTCACTGAGATCTTGAATACAAATTATTATTCTCTATAGAGCCTTAACAATCACAACTAATCCGCCTGAAAGTAGCTTTCATCGTAGATCTCCTTCAGCTGGGTCTCCATTTTATTTGGGTCAAGCATGTCCAGCATTTAGGTCCAGCATGCGGTTTCCAGAGGTTGCGCAGTCCAATTAAGAAATTCATATCACAGGGTCCATGATCATTTGCTTGAGGCACAAGCGCTGCTTCGTGCTCTGTCTATTTCGCGGTGTTCACTTTTACAATGTAGGTTCATGATTATAGTGAGTTTACATCGGGTATCCCACGCTGTGACACTTTAAAACGAAGTCGTTCTTCAGAAAAGGCACGATGCTTGACTGACGCCTTAGAACTCTCGCAGTGCATCACCGCAAGCCTATCCTGGGTGCGCCTGAAGAATACGTCCACACATGAATAATCTCTAAACATGCGCCCGAAGCACGACTGTTGCAAGCAGTAGATGGGCTTGAATGCTTCTACAGTCAGCCAGCGTCGCCAGAATCTGGAATCCGAATCGGTTTTCGGGCCGGTGCAGAAAAGCGCCCCACTAGTCCACGGCGGCAGCATTACAAGGTCGCAAGCTATCTCGGAAAGGAGGCCTACTGTTCTGAGGCTTACTGCTTGTAACACGAACTTCAGCGGCAGCTTTGTTGACCCGCGGTGGTGGATCTTCGTGCCCAAGTCATTTTGTAACGAAGTCTGTGGCATGCATAGACCAGGAAAGGAAAAAATCGGTGCTGCCATTTTGAAAGCGCTGGGGCGCCATCTGTTGAGCTTTTGGGCTGCCACGCGAGGTAACACTACACAGGGCCCATAAGGGAGCAGCGGCCAAAAGCACTATGTAAACGCTGCACGACGCCGTAATTGAACGCATAATGTGCAGTGATCGAGCTTATTATCCTGCGACTTTCAGCGAGGCCGTTGTGTCCACTGGCGATGGCTTTTGCAGGGCCCTTGTACACCACTGGGGCAAATGCCTCCGGTGAGTGCAAGAACTTCGAACGAATTTTTTTTCAAACCACGTTTTGATAGAAGCCCGCGAAACGGTGAGGTAGGCTTCAATAATGCAGCTAACATTGCTACAAACTGTTCATCTGCATGCCTGCCATTTGCGAACTAATGCGGGAATACGTGTATAGATAGCAGGTCTGATATGTTTTTGTCAAGCCACTATCTCAAACCCTCCGAGGTTGGAACTTGTTGTCGGCCACGAATTACGAACGTGCTTAGCCGCGATGTAACGGAATTCAGGGTATACGATAATTCGAGGAACCCTGTCGAAGAGTTACTTACTTACACAGCACTTTAACACTCCAGCTACAAACGTTCCAAGACCAAATTGTTCTTATGACGGGTCGCCGCACTGGACCAAGTTAGCTTCATAACCGGTCATACTACAGCGCGACCACATAAACGGATGGCGCAAGCGCGTAAACAAGAAAGTCAACGCTGTAGCTTCGGGTTGCATGTCCTTCTTACGTGGCTGAGCAGCAGCATTGGCACAGGGTTTCACTCGGTCGGTGTTGTGGCTACTACGATCGTTACAGGAGACGCTCCTCTGAACATACCATAGCTTAGCAGTGTTGCTTTTTGGGCAGAAAGTGTGGACACTTTCTGTACACGCCACGCATGATGCAAGCAATGCTGACACAATAAAAAAATAGTTTTAGTCCAACCGTTGTCCTCTGCTCCTCTCTGCCATGTGTGCGTTTGTGTCTACGTTCTCCTTTTACTGATTTCTCATCGTTCTGAACATATTTTATAAATGCCGTAGAAGACACACACACACACACACACACACGAGACGGCGCGCACGCGTCCACCTTTCATGTGGAGCACGTCCAGGCTCCCGCCAGGATGCGCCGGCAGGCTGGTCGGCGAGCTACGCCATGTTCGCGCTTTCAACAGCGGTGTGAAAGCTGGCGATAACGTACCACGCATGTTATCATAAGTCTCACAACTCGATCAATACCGGGAAAGAGAGCGGTGAGCTCTTAAAGTCACGCACTTCGTGGAGAAAAACGTGAGTCCATTGAGTGCCGCAGTCAGTGCCCCGCAGTGCGTGCCACCGAAGCTGCGGCAACGTGGCCTCAGCGTGTTCGTCGCACAAGCCGCAGCCAGTATCTACAGGAGAAAAACGAAGGTGGAAGGAACCTTGAAGGTGATTCGCAATGCAATTCAGAGACAGACCGTTTGGTTACAGTTGCCGTATGCGTGATCGTCTTTGATTTTGCAGTTCTGCCGACTCAGGAATGGTATCTTATCAAGAACGAAAGCTTGCTCGGTTATTCATCACAGTCCCTCGAATGTAGCATCGAGCCCTACAAGTCTTGGACTGTAAATTCATGATTATACAGAATATCATTAAAGCATTCAATGTCAAATTGGCAAGCGGGGCCGGTAAGAATGGTGTATTAGATTTCTAGAATAGATTTAGGTAAGGACGCAAACTTAAAGAGAACTTGTGTGCTGTCTCCCAATGCACTGAGGTAATTAGAACCGAGGAATAGCCGCAACATTAGGTATCACAGAGGCGTACAAGGACGCGACCGGCGGCCGTTAAGACAAACGTTTGTGAATTAAGGTTAAAACCTATCTGTAAAGAGGCAATCGCAGTGGTCAATTCGGAAGGCGCAGAAAGTGGAAGAATGAGATGACACAAAATTGACAGACGATTACGATAGTCGGTAATGCTAAATATAGCTCTTCGCGCACTTTAGTTTTGCCACCCTTGGGGGACCTTTCCATGGCAGACGCCTTCCAGTTATCCATTCCTCCAAATCGGCCGTGGTAGGTGGAGTTTCACCTGTCACGGCTGACAGGTGACTTGTTTGAATAAGAACCTTACTTCGTAGAAGGTGTTGTCCGTTTGTCCAAGCAAGACTGCGAGACAAGGGAGCATGCTCTTGTGCAGTGTGAAGCCCTCCAGGCCCCAGTAAAAGACGCGACCGCAGATATTCGAGACGCCAAGTCACTTGAAGACAACGAAAGGTGTTACCAGTTTTCAGAATTTTAGAAAATTAAAAATAATACTGCAGGACTCAAGGAGGAGGGCGAGAGAATATTTTAGTCACGGAGAAAAGAAGACAGACAGAATGGTTCTGGAAAACATCTGCAAGTAATTTCGCGTAACAGCTATCATGGACGCTATAGTGAGTGAGTGAGTGAGTGAGTGAGTGAGTGAGTGAGTGAGTGAGTGAGTGAGTGAGTGAGTGAGTGAGTGAGTGAGTGAGTGAGTGAGTGAGTGAGTGAGTGAGTGAGTGAGTGAGTGAGTGAGTGAGTGAATAAACTTTATTGCTCTAATAAAGGAGTCTTGCTGCTTGCCCGAAGATTGCCGATGTCTTCCAGGCTGAGTGTGGTTGGCGCCCTTAGTCCAAGGCACCACTGTCCCTGGCCATCCGGCATGCGTGGCTCACTAGGTCTCTTTGGACCTTGAGCTGGCTGCTGGTTAGCCTCCTCCCACTGCTCTGCATTTGGCTCTTTGTTGTCTCGGAAAGCTACATTGTGTATGCATTCCCATGTGATATGATACAGCGTGTGGGTTGCCCAGCACCACGGACATGTATCCCTATACTGCTCCGAATACATCTTATGTAGAATGTGAAGGTTGTGGAAGGCTCCTGTTTGGAGTCTTCTCCAACATGTCGCTTCATATTGTGTTAGCAGAGGATGTGGCTGTGGATATATGCGTCTTCTGCCTTTGATGAGGTTGAGGATAGCTGCGTACGTGAGCTGTATCGTTATCTCCGGGCCGTCCGAGGCGTTTGACGCACCAGCTCGGATAGTAAGCTCGCGAGCTAGCTTGTCCGCCTTCAGATTGCCTTCGACTCCGGCGTGTCCTGGTACCCAGTAGATCCTATGTTGGATCTTTTCGTTGGTTCGCTGTGTTTTCAAGAGAATCCTTAATGCTTTCTTATTGATTCTTCCTACCATGCAGCGTCTGCTCGCTTCTTGGGAATCTGTTATGATTGTGAGAGATTTGTTGGTGCGATAACCCTCGGCTGCCGCTAGAGCTACGGCGATCTCCTCTGCCTCAGTTATCGTCCTACCTCTCGTGAATGCGCCGCTGATGAGGCCACCCTCCTTTGTTGTGACAACCGATACCGTTTTCTTGATGCTTTGGCTACGAGTCCACGGGTACAGAGTGGCGCCAGTGTGGACTACCTGATCTTGTGTGTCTATTTTCGTCTCTACATATTCAGCCGGCCCTTGCCTGTCTTCTGGCTGCGTGTAGATTTGGATCCATATTCCTGGGTATAGGGCTAACCTGGTAAGTTCGACGTATTTCGTCTGGGATGTTTGCCAATCTATCCTCTATGTCCAGGACCCCCTTATAGTTCAGCCTTCTTAGGAGGGCCCCCCTTGTTGCCGAGTTCCTTAGCCTTTGTATCTGTGACATGACTTGTGCCCTGCTTAACTCGTCGAACGTGTTGTGCAGCCCCAGTTCTACCAGCTTGTCGTTCGACGTGTTACTGGGTAAGCCCCAAGCTGTCTTGTAGGCTCCTTTGATTAGGACCTCTGCCTGATTTTCTTCACTTTTCAGCATGCTGTGATATGGAAGTGAGTAAGTTATTCTGCTGATGACTAGGCTGTTCACCAGCTTTAGCTTGTCGCCTTCCTTCATGCCGTATCTTCTGAATGATACTCTGGTTATCATACGGCAAGCTTGTTCCGTTGACTTTTTAAGGAGGCCAATCGTGTGGCTGCATTTGCCGCTGCTCTGTAGCCACATACCTAAAACTCGAATGATCTCCCTTTCCGGGATGATCTTGCCCTCGAGCTTTATCTCTATTCTTGCATCCGTCGGCTTCTTTCCTATCCTAAGGATTTCCGATTTTTCAGTTGAGCAGGCTAAACCCCTTTTCTTGATATATTGCTCAACACAAGTGGCTGCTTCTTGCATCTGTTGTTCCATCTGCCCCAGAGATACCTGGTTCGACCATACAGTTATGTCGTCCGTATATATGGCATGTCTTATTCCTGGGATGCTTTCCAATTTTCTTGCCAGGCCAATCATGGTTAGGTTGAAAAGGATTGGCGATATGACCGAGCCCTGCGG
The DNA here is from genome assembly GCA_030143305.2 of Amblyomma americanum. Taxonomy (NCBI): domain Eukaryota; kingdom Metazoa; phylum Arthropoda; class Arachnida; order Ixodida; family Ixodidae; genus Amblyomma; species Amblyomma americanum. The sequence goes on along the minus strand of JARKHS020000834.1, from coordinate 34,645 downwards.
CGTGCCTTTGTTTGGAGTGTCTATGGTCTCGCTCCTTATATCTCTCAAGCCCACTGTGGCCGTTCTTCCTGCCAAGAAAGATCTTACGTAGTCGTGGACTCTCTTCCCGTAGTTGGTGTTGTTGATGCCTTCCATTATAGCCGCATGGCTGACATTGTCGAAAGCCCCTTTGATGTCGAGTGCCATAATTAGATGTTCTCCTTGTTGCGGGGCGTTGGCAATGACCTCGTGTTTGAGTTGTAGCAGGATGTCCTGCGTTGACAGGTTTGCCCTGAACCCAAACATGCTATGAGGATACAGCTCGTTATCCTCTAGATAGTTTTGAATTCTTTTTGTCACAATACTTTCGTAGAGCTTGCCGAGGCAAGATGTGAGTGAGATGGGCCTCAGGTTCTCTATGTGTAATTTCTTCCCAGGCTTGGGAATCATTACAACCATAGAGTGCTTCCATTCCTTGGGCACCAGTCCTGCCTCCCATTGCTTGTTTAGGTAGGTAGTGAGCAGCTCGATTGCCTCATCCCCCAGGTTGCGGATTAGAGAGTTCTTAACTTTGTCTTTTCCACCTGCCGTTTCTTTTGATGGACCTAATTGCAGCGTAGACCTCTTCTCTGGTGATTGGAATGTCTAGCTCCGGGTTTTCTCTGCCCTTATAGCTCTCTTGATAGGCCGCAGGTTTGTCTTGACCATAGCACTTGGTGCTGACTGCTTTAAGCAGCTCTTCATCTGTTCCTTCGTGCTGGTGGACAATCCGGTGAATGGCTTTGCTGCATTCCGTCTTTGTTTTGGTGGGATTCATTAGGCTCTTTAGAATCCTGCACGTTTTAGCCGTGCTCAACGTGCTTTTAAGTGAGTTGCTGAATTGCTCCCAAATTTGTCTTGCTAGCTGCATCGCGTATTCCTCCGCCTTTGCTGTAATTTCGGCGATCCTCTTCTTTAACTTCCTATTCCACTTTTGATTTTTCCATCTTTTCATGAGGCCTCGTCTTGCCTCCCACATCTTATTTAGTCTCGAATCTATCTCTGGTGTAGTCTCTGATCTATCTATTTCCTGTGTATACAGCTCTTGCGCTTGACTTAGCTGTTGGGTCCATTACTCGATTGAGGTGATCTCCCCTTTGATCTGTTTACCTTTCTTGCAGAAATTATCCTTATCCGTGGTTTTGGTCGCGCCAATTTTTCTTTTGACATGCTTGGCCTCTATCATGGTCTTGATTATGTGGTTATCGCTACCCAGGTTCTCTAAGAGATTTGTCCACTCTGCCTGCGTTCCCCGGACGAGGGTCAAGTCTGGGCATGTGTCTACACTGACGCTATTTCCGATGCGGGTGGGTTGATTTTCGTCTGTGAGGAGGGTGCACCCTATGAGCTCCGCCGCTTCGTTTACTCTTACACCTTTCCGTTCTCCAGTTTGGTACCCCCACTTTGGATCCCTCGCATTGAAGTCTCCAGCTATGATGAGGATGTTATCCTTAGCCATCTTGCTTATCCCTCTGAAGAGTTTGCTGAAATCTCCATCCTTCTGGCTTGGGGGCTGTATAAGTTGACGACGAAGGTGCTCTTTGCCTTCAGCTTGCGTTTCGGTATTACTTCTGTTATCATGTGTTCGATTTTTTTTGTCCGGAATCTTTCCGTGATTTATTGTAATTAGCTTCTTATTAATGAGGGTTACTATTCTGCCGTTCTCTTGGCATGTGTAACACTTGAGTGCCGGTGTAGCTTTCATTTCCTGCAGTAGGATTAAATCTGGCAGCGTTCCCTGTGTATAAATGAATTGCTGCAGGAGTCCTTGTTTCTTTTTGAAGCCTCTACAGTTCCACTTTCAAACGTTTAATTGGTTTTGTCCAGCCAGGATAGTTCGTTGGGGATGTTGCTTGAGTTTTCGGTGCCGAATCTTCTTTCGTTGTATAGCCTATCCCTGGCTTCACTCGTTATTTTCTGTGTGTTCTGATTTTTTATGTAGCTCCGGATGTATTGTATATCCTGATCGTGAGCTGCCTGTTTTAGCATTAGCTGCTCTATTTGTTTGCTCTGTTGTTCTTGTGCCTGCTTGAATCGACGCTATAAAAACAGGAAGATACTATATATATGCGAATTCTTAATATTTTATTTTCTATGACAGCTTTCGCTACATGTAAATAATTATTTACAAAGTATCAAGACACGCGCGTAAAACCATAAGGCTATATGATGTTTCGAGTGGGGACCAGTTTTCAGCAGAATGATGAATGGCTTTTGTGGCCAATATTTGGGCAGGTCGAAATGAGGCTGCTACAATGCACCTCAGTTAGGACACAAAGAGGAGAGGGGCCGTCTTAACCACATTCTTGAACAAAAGACTATAGTGATTGGAAGTTGGCCTACCCCTAAATATTCGAAAGGACCCCCGAAATCTTGGAAGTACGCCCACCATAAAAAATAGATTAAGGTAAATTAGTCATGATTAGCGGGTTTATTAAGGCGAATTAGGGGCGATTAGTGGATGGACTAAGACGGACTAGTGGGCAGGATTAGTATGATCTCGATGTATAATCCCTTGGAAGGTACTCAAGCATTGTATCCCTCATCACCGTAACGGTAATTGAGTGGTTATGGGTCTCGGCTGCCGATGTGAGGACGCGGGTTCGATCCTGGCCGCGGTGGTCGCATTTCGATGGAGGCGAAATTTTAGAGGCCCGTGTACTGTGCGACGTCAGTGCACGTTAAAGAACACCAGGTGGTAGAATTTCCGGAGCCCTTCACTAAGGCGTCCCTGGTAGCCTGAGTAGCTTTGCGACATTAATCACCCCCCCCCCCCCCCAAACCAAATCAGTCAGCCTCTCAGATTTTCAAATCTGTGACCTCACGGCCCTCAAGACCAATCAGGGAATTTCGTTACGGCGAAACCGGATGTGTTTCGCAGGACGAAATGCTATCGCAATACTAATAAAAAGCTGGCACAGAACTGCCACAAACACGCATTCCAGTCATCGCGACCAAAGCGTAGCCAAAAGTTTGTTAGGAACTGCTCTAAAAGAATACTGATACTTCGCTAACGGCGTCCGAGCTGCTGCCATGGCGATGACAACTGATCTCGGCCTGTTCTGCTCCGGCCGTTGTGGGGAGAGGGTGAGTCTCGGGACTGTCAGCGCTACACTCGCGCAATGTCCGGGGGGCGTCCGGCCGCGTACTCCAAGGCCGCCCGTTTTCCGCTCGGGCTCTGCTCTGCAGCCATCACGGCCAGATCAATTTCGCAAGCTAGGGATCCGCACCAGCACGGGGCGGAAAAATCGAAACCTTGGTCCGGGGCTCGCTTCGGCGGGACGACCTGTCAGGCGCGCTCTCTTTTTCTCCCTTGCCAGCCTCAAAAAACAGCAGACGGGCGGGGCTGAGCTCGGGACGATATCCCCGTGGCGCATCACCGGCTATCCGGGCGTTTTATGGCGCCACTGGAAGCGCGGCTGCTTGCCGCTTCGATGGTCGAGGCCGTGCTAGTCACCCGCGGAAGCTATAAATTTGGAGCAACTAGTTCGTTATCGCCTCCTGGAATGGCTAGGGGATTCGCGTTTTAAATAATTTGTGCTAAGATTTCTTCTGGCCTTTTTGTTGTTAAGCATGTTATGGCCAAGCTCCGCGTCGTGCAATCGCAATCGAGGCTCCTGGTAGCTCTGGATTAGTATGACGTCAGCAGAAAACGGGAGTGACGCATTCTGAATAGATATACCAGCGCACCGATCAAACGAGGCTTGTGCACCAAGAGCAATATAAAAGCGAGCGAGATTTGACTGCGTCGGTAACAAAAAATGATTCAGTCTGTGGCATCGTTAAAGCAGTATCGACGCTTAACTTCTGGGTTCGTGTTTTCTTCGTTGTAATGATGCGTAAGGCATTATTATGCATAAATCATCATGCGGTACTCTCCTGCCACTGCTAAATAATTTATAATGGAATTTCTTTCACGTGCTGTTTCGGTTCCGGTTTCAACAGCTGAACGATGACTGTGACGTCAAACTGTGGTTATGTGTCACGTGAGACGTGAGAAAAAACAGCAATATAATCGCTGCTTCCACATTCCTTGTCATTAGACAGTTTTAGCAGAGCGTATCTGCGCCTCCGCTCCGCTCACGGTTCCCGCGAACCCTAACCGGAGCGTTGGCCATTAGATTTCTTTTTAGGTGAGCGGGAACGAAGCGAACTGCACAAAGAGCCCCCTGGCGTTGAAATGTGAAACTAGGCAAAAGAAAAAAATAATAACTTTATTTTCCATCGCACTATAAACGCATATTTTTGCACGTAAACATTTTAGACATGTAAGGTAATATGCACATGCTGTTTTTTAGCAGACGTTTTTTTTTGTTTTTGTTAACGAGCACAGTTTTGAGCCAACCCCTAGCGTGAGAAGGCCTAGCGTGAGCCGCGCTCGTCTCGCCGTTCCGCGCTCCCGTCTGACCGTTCGGCGCATGCGCAGTAGCGCTCCCGCTAGCCGGCTTACCGGAGCGGAGGCGCAAATACGCTTCGCTGAAACTGTCTATTAAAGCTCTCCCTGAGGAAGGCTGCCTTCAGCCCTGCAGTAAACTAAAACGATTAAGCAGCGATTATATTGCAGAATTTTCCCCGCGCCGCTCGCGACACTATTCGCGCAGTAGTGATCACATGATCTCGCTGACGTCAAATGTTTTGGCTCATTCCAAACCTATGAGCCGGAAGAGGCCAGGCGCTCCCATCTTGAGCGGAGACGAGTTTGTTATTAGACTGGGGAGGTGTTGTATAGGCACGCACAGCCAAGTACACTAAAAAAAAGACATAATTCCTAACAAAGTATTTCATCTTCAAATGCCGTCTTTAGCATGGCAGCAAGGCGTGACAGCGAATTGAGAAGCACATTCCGTTGTGCTGTGGATATAAAAAAAAGAATATATTTCAAGCAGCCATTTCAGATAGTAGATGCAGCAAGGTATGTCGGTGTGTGGATCCTATATTAACATAATTCAGAGCTCTACGGAAACCCCTGTGGCGAGGAAACTTCAGAGTGTATGAAAAGCGTGCCGAATACTTGCTTTTCCACATAATCTAAGATTAACGTGACTTTAATCACGCACTTCTATAGTGAAGGTAAAATGATAAATCATTTAATTTATTTTCCGCCCTTGCTTGCCTTGTACTTATTACTAGTGCAGGAATATGTTGGGGTTCGAAAAGTCGTATGCACAATTACAAAGTGCTGACTATGTGGCCTGATGTGGGCATCTAAATTTTGTAAGTGTTCGATAGGAATTTGATTTTTAGAGAAGCTGTATGTAGATCACATTTTAAGCTGCTAAGTGCTTCACCAGCACTGAACTGTGTATTCCTAATGTCTATTCACGATCTGCGCGTTCCACCTTAGATGACACGTGAATGTTACTTGTGTATGTACTATACAGCGCTGGCGTCCGGCAGCCGTCAACAGAACAGCTGAAAATCAGGTTTATTCCTACCCAGTGCACATAAAGACATATTGCGCGGTTTAATCCCACGAGCAAGTCGTAAAACCTCTCATAAATTTCTTTGCCCAATATTATCTTGGTTGGTCTAATTTTCACTCCTTTTGGTTTCGTTGTATAACATACAGTTATAAGCAAAATCGGTGACAGGAACTGAAGAATATTAGAAAAATGGATGGCAAATGTTGGCTGTCTCTGTAAGAGCTGTCAACAAGGCCGTCACCTTCCTTCCATCAAATTTTGCATTGCTAAGGAACACGACTGCACGACGTCAAAGAAGAAGCACGGCAATTTAGTCGTGGTTTGCTATGGCGCCAAGCTTTTCCGCAGTATCGGAAGAAGGTATAACACTCGAAAAAGCCATTTACGTAAAACCCATGTGTTATCCGAGCGAGAGAAAAAAAAACTGCTTCATAGCGAGCCAATAATGACTGGAGGCCACTAGATAAACTACAATTAAAACTCGGTCCAACGTAACCTGATTTTATCAACTTCCTGATCTGACGAACAAATTTTGATACCCTGGCAACTGCCCATGGAGTTCAATGTTCTCAGTAATCCGAAATAACAAAACAAACGACCGCTAAACCCGATTTAACGGAGTTTTCCAGGAGTAACTGGGTAAAAAAAAGTGATTCTCACTTATTTTGCCAAATATCACTTATTTTGCCTTGTTTTAACGTCTAGGTGGTCAACAGACGAGCCTAGTTCTGTTTTGAGGAGGCTGCAAGCTGCACCGCTGCGCGGAACAAAGGACTCGAATCCGTTTCACCAGATGGCGCTTTCACGCACAAGTGATTCGGTCCTCTCTCGTGGACTTTTCACAAACCGCAGGCGCAGGTTGTCTGCCAATACGATGCCGCGGTATAGCTTTTCGGTGCCGCTACGTTACCATTCCAGATTTCCAGGGGCGGAAAAATGCCTCTTATATTTTACAGGCTTCCTCATTTGACGAAATAATTCGTGGCTGCTCTTCAGTTCGTGAAATCAGGTTTCAACTGTACTTCGGCCGTTCCCATTTGGTTCCGCCGTCTTTGTACTCCAGTACTCGCAGAAGCTTGGCTTGCCCGGTTACGAAAAACAGAGGACGCTGCGAACAAGCAGGAACACAAGAAGGAAAAAACATGCGCCATCACGGGCGCCCATTACATACTGAAATTTCACTTCATACGCACCACGCCTTACACACTGCAGAAGGCAATAAATGCAATACAAAATTTAAGTGCCCTAGAGTGCACTTTCCTTTTTGAGTCGCTGTCTGTAAGTACAACATTTCGCCTTTAGCATTCTAGCATTTCGTCTTTCGCATTCTATCATTTCTTTGCGGAACTCTACGTGAATTGAGCCACACTTTCAGCTCGGCAAACTGCGCCCGCCCCTTTTTTTCCTTCCTCTATGAGTGCAATTACAGCAAGCTCTCTTGCGTACCCAAAAAAAAGTGACCGCTATTAAGAGATTACTGGAAGATTTATCTTTGCTATTAAGAGTCTCATTAATCACGCATAAAGAAATAACAAATTTGGATTTGCGCCTATATGAGAGAGGTTTTCTAATGGCCGGTGTGGAGCGAAAGCTTTACCACGCTTCAGCCATTTAAATCTCATCGCAAAGGCATGGCATTTTTTATTCATCGCAACTGCAAACAAAAGTACCATAACAGAGCCGAGAGAGAGAGAGAATGGCGACTCTATTAAAATAAAATTTTGCCCTCAAGGATGGGCCTCTTAGTTAAAAAGTCCAGCGCTGACTGTGATCTCCCAGTTTAGCTGGTGACCAGCAGAAGCTGGTGGCAGGGTAAGAGAGGGACAGCCAGTGTTCGCACGAGGCTCCTGCGGAGTGTCACGTGGGCGGACCCGCTGTGAAGGCTCAGCGTTTAGAGCGCTCGACTAATGAGCTGACGGGATAGGATAGGATAGGAAAACTTTTAATATCCACCAGAAAGAGGGTAGCCAGAGGGCTACCCGCCTAGACGACGGCCGAAAGGTCTTGACTCTCGGCGGCGGCTTCGGCCAGTCGTACGAGTTGTAACTGAGTCGCCGGGTCGGAGCTCAGTAGTAAGGTCTCCCATTGATCTTTTGTGTTAATACCTCGTCCCTCCCGGGGAGCATGAGGACATTCCCATAGTATGTGGTCCAAGGTGGCCCTAAGTTCGCAGTTCGCGCATTTTTCTGAAAATTGCCCTGGGTACATAAGACTCCAGAGGGCCGGGTTTGGAAATGTGTAGGTTTGTAACCGGCGCCAGTTGATGGCTTGGTATCTGGACAAGGATCTATCCGGTGGAGGAAGTCTAGCTCGTTGCAAACGATAGTGTTGTGCAATTTCTTTGTAGGTCACCATGCGATCCCTGTCTGTAAAGACCACCTCGCTCGGGTCCGCCCGGAAAGAAAAGCCTCGGGCGAACTCGTGGGCCGTCTCCTTACCAGGCAAGGACGCATGTGATGGTGTCCAGACTAGCGTAATTTTTCGGTCTATTACATGACGGCTTAGAATTGTATTCGTTAGAGGGGAGACCCGGCCCCTGCTGAAATTTAGTATGGCAACTTTGGAGTCACTGATGATGTATCTCGCTTTTGTGCCTACACAAGCCAGTGCTATGGCAGCTTCCTCTGCAGTCTCTGGGTTACCCGAGAGTATGGAGGCACTTATTTTGAGGAGTTGTTTATTATTGACGACCGCGACGGTCATCGTGTTCTTACCATACTCAGCGGCATCCACGTAGACCGCGTCCTCGTCTTTGTAGGAGCGGAAGCGTTTCTCTAGCGCCTCTGCCCGCTTGGCCCGGCGCACTGAGGGATGAATAGGATGCATATTCCTGGGTAATGGGGGTACAACTATATCGTCTCGAATTTTTCCGAGCATGTCAACTTTGGCGGGTTTTCTGTTATCTCGGCTAAGATTGAGTTTTTCTAGAATGGCCCTGCCGGTTGTGGTCCCGGCTAAGCGTTAGATTTGGGACGTTCTCACTGCTTCCGTAATTTCTTCCAGGGTATTATGCATTCAAAGCTCTAGGAGGCGGTGAGTGGATGTACGGATGGGCAATCCTAGAGCTTGTTTCGTGCATCGCCTGATAATTCCATTTATCTTTTCCTTTTCTGAAACTTTAAGATCAAGGAAGGGGGCAGCATACGAGATACGGCTTACTACGAACGCCTGTACCAGCCGTAGGAGATTCTGCTCTTACATGCCGTGTCTTCTGTTGGCAATCCGCTGTATGAGCCGCATAGTTTGTTGCGCGCAGTTTTCCATCTTAGTTATTGCATCACCGTTATACCCGTTGCTTTGTATAATCATTCCTAAAATTCTGATTTTTTCAACATGAGGAATCTCCGCCCCTTGAGTTTGTAATTTGATGTTAGGGATTGTTCTAGTTTGTCTTTGATGCAGAGGTCTATAAAAAAGAAGTTCAGACTTCTGCGGCGAGCATTGCAAGCCCCTACGGCTGACATAGTTTTCGACCTCATTTATGGCCTTCTGTAGCGTACTTTCGATGTGCGCGTCGTGGCCACGGGTCATCCACATGGTGGTATCGTCCGCATACATGCAGAAATTCAAGCCATCTATCCCCTCCAGTCTCTTCGGGAGCCGTATCATGGCCACGTTGAAGAGAATAGGGGAAAGTACCGAACCCTGAGGGATGCCTATGCTGCCCAAGTGTATGTCTTGAGACTGACTTTCACCAAAGTGGATGCGCGCTATCCTGCCCGAAAGGAAATTGGCAATGTAGTTGTATGTGCGCTCCCCGACGTTTAAAAGAGCCAGGTTTTCTAGTATCGCCTCGTGTTTTACATTATCGAAAGCTTTAGTGAGATCAAGTCCCACTATTACTTTCGCATCCAGCGACTTAGTGTCTAATATGTCATGTGTGAGCTGTATCATGACATCTTGCGTGGACAAATGCGATCGAAAACCTATCATCGAATGGGGGTATAAGTCGTTGTCTTCCATGAAATTGGTTAGTCGCGTTTGTATGACATGTTCCATCAGTTTTCCAACGCAAGAGGTGAGGGATATAGGCCTTAGATTTTCTAGATTGAGCGGTTTCCCTGGCTTAGGTATGAAAATTACCTTAGCGGTTTTCCATTGTTGGGGAATCTCACCCTTCTCCCAGCATTCTTGCATGAAATTGGTCAGCGCCGTTACAGATTTGTTATCTAGGTTTCTAAGCATTTTGTTGGTTACACCATCGGGGCCGGGGGCTGATTTGGTTTTCAGTTTTAGTATTTCTGCTCGAACCTCGAATTCGTGAATAGGGGCGTCTAGTTCGCTGTTGGATTTACCCTCATAGCGCGGTAAGGTAGTTTTGGTGGCGGAGCCTATATATCGACAACGAATTGCATCGAGGAGTTCCTGCTCCGAACCTTCAAATTTATAACCTAATTTCTGTAAATTTTGTCGCTGTGTTAATTTGCTACCTTCTGGATCGAGGAGGTGCCGAAGGAGGTTCCATGTTTTGGCGAGGCCGATATTGCCCTCAAGCTGGTCGCACATTGTTTCCCAGTTCTGATCGCAGAGTCTAAGTGCATATGCCTCAATCTCTTTGTTGTGGCGCGCTAGGCGTCTTCTGAGATTGCGATTCCACTTTTGTCTCTTTAATCGCTTTTCCATACTAGCTTTGGCCTCCCACATATGAAGAAGGCGGCTGTCTAGTACTTCAAGTTCCGCGTTGTCGTCGAGCGTTTTAGTCGCATTCTTGGCGTCCCTGCGGAGTTCCTCCGCCCATTGTTCTATGTTTGTGATTTCTGCCTTTCTCCCGTCCTGGTTACGAGCGTCGCGGAAAGCGTCCCATTCGATAATATGCGGGGAGCGCGTTTGGCGCTTGGCAGGGCCAACGTCAGTTTCCGTGACAAGTATGTAATGGTCACTGCCTAGGTTTAGCAAGGAGTTGGACCAATTAGCTGTACCCGCATTCTTCACCAGGTTGAGCCGCGTTTCGATGCAGGCAAAACGCAAAAGGCGCTCGTGTGCTGTACGATGTCAGTGCAGTCTAAAAATCCCCAGGTGGTCGAAATTATTCCGGAGCCCTCCACTACGACACCCTTTTTTCGCGCTCTGCTTTCACTCCAACCTTCCTCCCTTCCGTCACGGCGCGGTTCAGGTGTCTACCTAAGAGTGAGGAAGTTAGTGCGCCTTTCATTTCTTGAAAAACAATCTCCCATAAGGGGGGAGGGGGCAAAGAGGGTCGGGGGGGGGGGGGGTTGCTCGCGCATTCCTAGAGCATGGGTAGAACGTGGAGGAAGGCCCGTGCAATTTAGCTACAGACCCTGGTGGTGGTGGTAGTGGTTTTATTAAAAAAAAATAATAGTAAAAAGGAAGGAAAAGATTTTTGCTAGCCTCGGCATCTGCCATCGATACTGAAGCACCTGAGCTGGGGCAGCGGAAATAAAGGACAGCAGGCAGAATGGAGAAATGAAATGAAAGAGGTGAGGGGACAGGAATAGAGGACAGGGGGAGAAGTAATATGTACAAACTATTTACACAATAAGTAATGTGTCCAGGCTGTGCGCGTGATTAGTTCAGTTTAGAAGAATTAAATCACACACGCGCACAGCACTGTGTAGGTTACAACTGGAGTGGGGCGTCCAGTTATTAATCGTTCAAGGTAGAACTCGCGGAGCGTTCGGTCACTGCGTGTAACTACCTGACGGAGAACAGACGGGACGTCAAGCCCGTGTGTTCGAGGAATGCACAGAGGCTCACCAAAGTTCGCTCACGAGTGCGCGCACTGCCCTGCGGCCACAATAGCGTCTTGATGGAGTCTGGTAGTATGCCCTGCGCCCTATAGGCCGCGAGCATATCGCGACGAGCATCGGCGAACGCGGAGCAGCGAAGGAGCAGATGTTCTAGTGTTTCCACTGCACCGCATCCGTCACACACATCACTCATCGCGATTCCGTGCCGCACCCGTCGTTCCCCGGGCCACACGCAGCCAATGCGCGCGCGGAGGATCATTGCACGTTGCGACCGTGTAAGTGCGCGACAGCCGGTGACACTGTCGATGCGCTCACCTCCCGCGATGCGTGGGTCGGGGTGCTGCTTTCGGAGATGGTCGTGAATGGCCGCACGCACGTCCTCCAGCGCAAGGGGCAGATCGCTGGCAGGTAGTTGGTGTGCAGCGGTCGCGAGGTCGTCAGCTTCTTCGTTGCCGGCGATGCCGCAGTGACCGGGCACCCACTGTGCACGCACGGCACAACCTCTCTGCGCGAGGCGCTCGATGCGCGAGCGAATTTCCCGCACTAGTGGGGTACCGCGGCCGTTAGATTGCAGGCGGCTGAGGGCGGCGCGGGAGTCGCACAGACCCTGAGCCCGAAATCCACTAATTTTTGCGTTGTCAGTAATCAGGAAGATGGGTCAGCACATCGGCAGACTATATTAGGAACCTCATTGAGGAACACTCGTTAAACTTTCTACATCCACGACAGTCCTTGAGAACGCGCTTATTTTTCGAGTCATTTGATGGGTACAGGAATTGCTCTCAGAAGTACGACTATCCAAGAGTGCTTTATGTCCCCTTTTAATTCGCTATTTCATAAGAAGAATTTGTCCCGTTGTTCAGGAACGATTGTTAATAACCAATCTACTACCTTTAGGAGTGCATTTTTGCAGACCTCTCATTAAAGGAACAAAATAACCTCACAGGTGACAACATAAGGCGACATGAATACGGATATGAGTGTCGTTTTCTGACCACATATATCTCTTCTTCAGCTTTACGTTGGGCTGCTTGTTTCAAATGTCAAAATTTTCCGCAGCCATCAAGCGCGTGTGTCTCAGTGCAATCATGTTTTGTGTTATTATAGCCACTGCTGCAGTTGCCAACGGTGAGTGCAGTTGCGCTGGTACGTGCGGGGAGACACAAATCTGCTCGTTGAAACTAAACAATAAGAAAGTAACAGGCGCACATTTATCAGAATGCTGCCATAGGCCTTTTGGTTCAAGCGCTTTGCTCGTAAAATGAACCGCTGTGCTGCCCGCATGTTGCTGTAAGTTACGGAACACCAAACTGAATATTCAGCAGCCCATCGAACTCCCAGATTCTTTGTAGCATACAGCTAGCAATGATTTTTTTATGTTTCAGCATAATTCCGCTCTACTTAATATACCTGGTACGGTACGGTACGAAATGGTATGGTATGGTAGGTATATATGTTACGGTAGCGCACGGAAAGGTATGATATGATATGATGGTGTACGGACCGGTACAGTAAGGTGCGGCACGTCACGTCATGGTACATTATGTATAGTACGGTAGGGTACAGTACAGTACAGTAAAGTACGGTATGGTATGGCATGGCTCTAAGGATGCTATGTGGGACGCCGTAGTGGAGGGCTCTGGAGTAATTTCGACTGCCTGTGATTATTTAATGCGCACTGACGTCGCACATAAAACCGGCGCTTCTGCGTTTCATCTGCACCGAAACACGGCCGCCGTGGATAGGATTCGATACCATGACCTTGAGCGAAGCAACCGAACGTCACAGTTACTGAGTAACCAATGCGGACAGCATGCACTACTCATCTGGCGAATAAGCTGCTTTCTGCGTTGTCTGGTGAACGCACTGAAGTAATATCTCCAAAACCCATCAGCTTGACAGCAGCTGCTCTCATATCGTCACGCAGGCAAGTTTTATCATTTCGTTACAATTTTATGTCTCATAAATCCATTGAAAGAATTATTCTCTGTGCGTGATCCATAATGTCCATTCTTGACAACCGTGGGCGTCCAAAGTAGTAGTAGTAAGTGTTTATTAAAAAATATTAATAAAAATGGAAGTTAAAAGATTTTTGCTAACCTTGGCATCTGCCATCACTGGGGCGGCGGCACCTGAGCTGGCGCAGCGGAAATAAAGGATAGCAGGCAGTATGAAGAAGTGAAATGAAATAGGGGAGGGGACAGCAAGGAAGGACATACGGAGTGGTCATATATACTCTATTGACAAAGGGTAACAATAAAGTTGTCAAGGTTGTGCGCATGTACAGTCAAGAAAGAAAAAATAAAAACACACGCGCACAACAGCTGGGGTGGGGCGGCCAGTGCAGTTCACAGTTTCTTAGCTGCAGTCCCTACGTTATAAGCCAAGAACTAAGAATTTATCCCCACGGTTCGTGCATTGCCGCTGTTGTGCGCACAGCGTCGTGGCGGAGTGCCGGGTTTAAACCGGGCCGCGGTTTCCGTGTATAGGTGCCAGGAAAACACAAAAGGCACCCGTGTGCTGTGCGATGTCAGTGCACGTTAAAGCGTTCCACTACTGCACCTCTGTCTCTCTCTCTCTTCTTTCACTCCTACCTTCCTCCCTTCCTTTACGGCGCAGTTAGGGTGTAAGCCGAGAGGTGAGACAATCACTGCGCCATTTCCTTTCCTCATAAAAGCAATTTTCAATTTTCAGAGCAAAGGGCAAAGGTGCGTGCATCCCACCAGGCGGCGCTGTCAGCAGAAAGGAGCTGAGCTGTATTTGCAAATTTCGCGCAATTCTTTTTCCGTGTCCCTTTGTACGCTGTTTCAGAATGAAAGACTACGATTGAGGGACAGGCATGCTAACCAAGCTTTCAGAGCTTTTTACAGGAAGCACTTCGTGTGCATATTGTAGAGAATACGACGGCTTTGCGCAGTAGGAGTATAACATTCCTGAAAGTTTTCTAGCTTTGACTGGAGGAAAGCGGAATGATGCTAGGTATTAAGAAATACCGAAACCATGTTCTGTATGACAAGGCAGGTTCGCTTTCATGAATTGGGAATAGATTCAGTGGAGAACATTGCACCGGACCGTAGCTAGGGGACTTTTCAGGCAGCTTACTTGCTATCTCTAAACACGTCCCATGCAGCAAGGACTGCTGCTGAGACCGTGGGAGCGTTATATCGATAGGACAATGCAGCGTGACCATAACAATGCATTAGTGTGCGCATTTGAGAGGAAGAAGGGCGCCCGTGCACCAACACACACTGCGTTTCCAATCAACCTCAGCTTGAATCATGAATACCATACAATTTGCAGGAATAAGGCAGAGAAGTCTCTGGAATTGCCTGCTCGATAAAGCGAATCAAACTGTCTCAGAAATTCTAAGGTCGGAACAACACCTTACCTGAACCATAAATACCTGCACGTCTGTAACTACTGCGTCGGTTTGTGCACGACTATGCACGTACCTGCAGAAACAAAAGCGAGAATGTTCCAGTTGAAAAGCGTGTATTAGGAGTTTTTGAGGCATGTAAACAATTATTACGAGAAGTTTATTCATTAGAAATTAATAACTTCTTACATGTCCTTAGCTGCCCTTACATAACCATTTCGAAGCAAAATTTTCCAGTGCTTACCCTTCTTGGGTAAATCGCGGATCTCTCAGACATTTGAGCTGACCTGACCTGTTCTGAGAAATCACCAATTATATTAACATCACCGTGCAACGACAACCGGCTGCGTAATGGTTAACTGCGCTACCTCACGGCAAAGCATGACGTACAGCGTCCTCGCATGGAAATCGATACCCAGCGGAATCTCGGGTTAAGGGTGCAAAGGATCTTCCAGTGCCACCTCTGGTTAAGCTGATTTGCACCGCCATCTCGTGCTAATCAGAGTGAACTGGATGGGTGCTCTGGTGCAGTAAAAGATGGCCGCTATGACAACTGATACCAGCGCCACTGCACCCACCTATAACGACTCCTATGAAGGCGTCAAAATTCGCGCAAACTGCGTGTTAAATGAAAACGCCGCCAGGGAACGGATTTTACATGAGAAATCGTGTGCCTGAACGTGCACAACAATGCGTGAACGTGCTTTAGAAGCTAAGTTAATTCGATATGGTTCCTTTTCAACAGAACACATCTGAAGCGCTAGAAACAAGAAGTGCGGAGAGAAAAAAGCACTGAAAAAGCGCTCAGTGAACACCGGGATTTTATTGCGGGAATCGCGACGTACGTAGCCTGTAATTAGCAAGAACTCCAGAGAATTTACGGAAACAACAAGTAGAGATTAATAAATAGTATTCCTTTCCTCTTTCACTCCCTCCTTTATCCCTTCCCTTACGGCGCGGTGCAGGTGTCCAAAGATATATGAGACAAATACTGCACCATTTCCTTTCCCCAAAAAACCAATTATTATTCCAAACATGCTCCCCTTTTCAAATCAATGCTTACAATACTGTCTTCATCACACAGAAAGGTGAACGTTGGTTAATGTAAAATTGTAACACGAGACTTCTGGCTTCCTACCCAGTTCAACAAGCTATAATGAAACGGTTGTGGTAGTGGTTTTTGGGGAAAGGAAACGGCGCAGTAACTGTCCCACTTACCGGTGGACACCTCAAATATGCCGTAAGGGGAGGGATAAAGGTGGGAGTGAGCGAAAAAAGACAGGAAGACGTGCGCTAGTGGAGGGCTCCGGTATAATTTGGACCACCTGGAGATCTTTAAACTACAACTACATTGACATTGCAATGCACGCGGCAGCTTTTGCGTTTCGCCTCCATTTAAAACGCCGACTACGCATAATAATATAGCAGTGTACCAAAAGAATAGCAATTCCCCTTTGGAGCTAAGATAAATACCAAATATTTGGTTACTCCTTTGTACGAAATAAAATTTCCTTACAGATGGGCAGAACGAACGCTGAATGAACCTCGATGCTGTGTTGCGATGAGTACATGAATGTAAACAGCACGCCACAGTTCGTAACCACTCGATGCGGAAAACGTAAAAGTACTCAGGGCTCAAAACATGCGCAAAACATTTCCCGCCTCAAGCAGGGCCCGCATAAAGCGTTAATTCGCACGATTTGTCGCCGTAGCCTTTGGCGCCGCCAATATGTTCCCACTAACGTGCCTATCATCGCCGAATCTAGTGTGGCCCGCAGAACAATGTCGCGGAGCGCAATGCGAACGGTCATCTGCGTGTCGACAGTGCTTCACCCGTTCCTTCTTGCTGTACACGGCCTCTGCTTCACAGTGCGGCGAGTAGGCAGTGCTTCACCCGTTCCTTCTTGCTGTACACGGCCTGCGCTTCACAGTGCGGCGAGTAGACAGTGCTTCACCCGTTCCTTCTTGCTGTACACGGCCTGCGCTTCACAGTGCGGCGAGTAGACAGTGCTTCACCCGTTCCTTCTTGCTGTACACGGCCTGCGCTTCACAGTGCGGCGAGTAGACAGGGCTTCACCCGTTCCTTCTTGCTGTACACGGCCTGCGCTTCACAGTGCGGCGAGTAGACAGGGCTTCACCCGTTCCTTCTTGCTGTACACGGCCTGCGCTTCACAGTGCGGCGAGTAGACAGTGCTTCACCCGTTCCTTCTTGCTGTACACGGCCTGCGCTTCACAGTGCGGCGAGTAGACAGTACTTCACCCGTTCCATCTTGCTGTACACGGCCTGCGCTTCACAGTGCGGCGAGTAGACAGGGCTTCACCCGTTCCTTCTTGCTGTACACGGCCTGCGCTTCACAGTGCGGCGAGTAGACAGGGCTTCACCCGTTCCTTCTTGCTGTACACGGCCTGCGCTTCACAGTGCGGCGAGTAGACAGGGCTTCACCCGTTCCTTCTTGCTGTACACGGCCTGCGCTTCACAGTGCGGCGAGTAGTTTTATTTGTTTTCGCAGTTTGGTGGAGTATGTTTTGACCGTTTGACAGCGTCTTTGGCGTTCTTGACGGCGCAGGCACAATGCTTGCTTCACAAAGCCAGGATAAGTGGCAACGATAGAGAAGGAAAACGCAAGATGATTTCTTTCCACCAAACGGCCGAGAAATTGGAAGTAGTGACGACCATCAATGTGGCGCTCCCATTTCCCAGCTCAGTACAACGCTGCCATGCGTTGACGCAGTGTAATGGCGCTGTCCTGACCCCCCGTGCTCGTGTGTCATGTGAGGAAGACATCTAAAACGCCCACTTGTGAGGGAACTGCCGCCGCGCTCCCGCTATTTTCACGCCCGTACCGGTTTCGGCACCAAGAAGACAGGCCTGAATATTACAAATATGTCTTTCTGCCCACAACGTCCTCATTCTTCCAAAGCCTGATATCGGGCCGCTGAAGCCTATGCCGTCCGCGGTTAAAGATAAAGCATAAACTGGTAAGGCTGACATATTCGATTGACGTGCCCATATTCGGCCGTTTTGGGGGATCTCAGTGCTCGTGTCTCAAGCTCGCTTGAAGGAATAATGTTGTAAAGGACGAGAAAAGGCGACATCAGAGGTTTCAGCCCCGTCTTCTAGACGCTGATGCGGGTATGAGTTGCGGTGAAAGTTGGCGTGCGGCAGAGCTTCCGTAGCGAGAACCCGTTTTGGATGGAGCATTAGATTAGTACGCTAAAGTAAGATGATGAGAACGGAACCCGCCACACACTGGCGGCAGATTAAACGCCAGCCATGATGACCTCTGTCTGCACGAAAGTTCCGGTCAAGATCATTTACGGATGTATAGAAGCAACGGCTGTGACGAAGTAATAATGACTTCCCTTCGAAATTTTTATAACGAGGGCCAACTCGCCTTTATCGCCACCAGCATCAGCTTAACTTCATTTGCTAATAACACTCTTAGACCTAAATTTTATGTAAATATACGCAACCTGTTTAATAGCCAATAATCCGCTCAGCGGCTAACCCATACCCGTGACGGCGGTTGGGCTGGAGTAGATATCCCCTTGTTTCCTTTTATTTTTAACTAATATTTTGTTTCGAACAATTCCCTGTTATTTATCGTTCCAGTGCTTTAAGCCGATTATACCGGTTGGTACGGTATATGAAATTTTATGATTCATTCATTTTGTTTGCCCCAACTTAGCCATTTTTTCTTTATATTTGTAACGTTTCCTATACTTGTTAGCACACACCGCTTTGCTTTCAAACACTGATGCCGGTTTATTTTTCCCCGTAATTGTTTCGTGAAGCCGTCACTGGCGCAACCTCCGGTTTACTTTCCTCACTGTCTGTGTTGTTTTTCTGTTCGCCACTTTTATTTGAGAACCGGTGGTCTATGCGAGCAGTGAACTCTGTCTCCTGCCAGCATATACTATTACGAAACATTGCGAACGACGTACGCTTCAGGAGCCAACTTACCGCAGTAGCTATAAAGATGAATTTCCCGGAAACGAGCGGCTTTGGCCTTTTGGACGTGGCCGAAAGCCGCATAAACACCCACTCTTCAAGTAAGCCCGGGTCATCGCAGACACTTGCACCAATGTCACAGAGTAAACGATAGAGCAAGCATGTAAAGTTATACGAGCGAAACAAAAGGGAAAACAGTCAGGCGGAGAAAATATGGCAGGAAAAACTTGCCAGCTTGTATACAAAATGCGTCGTGACTTTGAGCATAGCACACGCATAAGACAATCCTAACGTTATAATGATTCACAAGACAGGGGTTTTCAAAGGCAGAAAATAATACATCTATTACCTTCAGCACTGGACATTTTCCGGGTGTTTAACGTCCCTAGTAGAATCAGAGGAACATTATTATTTATTCAAACAACTGCCGGACCAGTTTTTGGAAAGAGTATTCGACAAAGACCATAGACACGAGATCAGTCAGATTAACCGAAAATCAGCCGAATTTAACCATATTGTCTAGATGGGCTTAGACAAAACAACAAGCAGCAAGCATACATGGACAGCGCTCAATTTGAACTCATTTACCGAAGCAATGATCAGCGTTTGTAATGCGAACAAAAGAGGAAACAGCAGGAAAGGCCCCAAATACTGCATCATTAAGTCTGGGCGTGCTCGAACAACTTGCGCCTCTTCCACCCTGATGCAGGACCAAAGATGTGTCAGTGCATCATTCTCTCTCTCCACCTTTTTGCTTCAATACGTCAGTTGAAAGTGAGCGCTCCTCAACCCCTATTGCTTTTGGTTATGTTGTGTACGTACCTCTCACGATATTACACAGAGGTGTTCTTTGTATCGTTATGTGCGGTGATTTTCACCGCTGAATGCACTAAAATAACTATCTTGCGCTCGGAACGACCAGATATCTTTGTAAATGTATTGATCACGCAGGTCATTTTCTACGATGTTGCATGTTGTTGCCAGTGTTTTAAAGGCTTAGCGTCCTACATATAATACGCGGCTTTTGTGCGGAGTAACACTAAAAGCTTATTGTGTAACAGCGTAGGTTGACGAGTGTCTAAACGTTTCTTGAGCAAGAGTTGTGTTAAGCACATTTCGTTTTGTGCGTTGTGGCGTGCGTTCAGAGAGATCCCCAAGTCGTCTCTGGACGCCATTTTGGAAATTGGACTGCATCGGCTACATTGTAACTTTTCAAAAAAACAGACAATTTTTCTGCACTGTCATAAGGAAACCACCGCAGAAATGTGATCAGAAATGTGATCTTCAAGTCTATGTCAGATCCTTGAAGGTTTGTCATACGTAGCAGGTAGCGAATTTGCCTAGTATCCTACATTGTAAGACAGCTCAAAAGTCGGTGCAGAGAATATTTCCAACAAAAAAAAAAGGGTTATTCTCAATGGTTAAATGAAATAAGCATTTTGTATCGAAAAATATTTTTTTTTTCAAATTTGTGATGCTTCGGCGCATATGGTTAGTATGGAAGATTAAGCTGCCTTCCTCAACTTGAGTGCGACCGAGATCAATGGCGGTTCTGTTCCGACGGCCGTGGCGTGCACTTGCTGCATTCGCCGCCTCTGAGTTGTTTGCTTTCCTAGACGCATGTTCGGCCAAATAACTGAGCTTGTCTTTCAGGTAGTCCACGTCTCTCTTTACGCCAACGCCGTCACCAGTACGTTGCAATATCGGCGCGCAACAACTAGAGCAACCTTTCACCTTGTTAAGAATGTAATCAGCCCCTGTATATAGTCTTCATATATTACGAGAATTCTTCAGTATGGGACGCGCTTCACAAACGCAGATGCCTACTTAGGCTTTAAGTCTTCCGTGCCATTGCTAACTCCTAAACCGGTCTTGACCAGTACTTGTTTCACCCAGACTACATTTCTTGCAAGAAGTTACCACACGCTCAAAGTAAAATATTTAAAATGCAGAACTGATTCATTTAAAATTTCATTTTTCTCGAGGGCAATAAATGAGTGGATTAAGTATCTCCAAGAACTCGTGTCCACAGTGGTGGACGAATCTTTTGCCTCAATGCTGTAATATTTAATCTCCATTTGATGCTTCCAAATTGTGTTCCATTGTATTTTCTGCATTGTGTTCTCTTCATGAAACTTTGTTATAATTTCGACCCCTCCACTGTGATGCCAAAACAAAGTGGCGCTGTGAGTAAAGTGATAAATGATGAACAAAAATAAAATTTGATTCAGCCTAAACGTAAGCACTCATTCAGGCACTGTGCAACTAGGTCGTGCAAGAGGCACACGTACAAAGTGGTGGAGAATATCTATCGGAACTACAGAACGACGTTCATAGCCTTCCGCAGAAAAACTGGCCTAAAACAAGCCATAAACGGTGTAAGCCCTTACAAAAATTTCTTTAGATAGTCTATAGACTCTCTATAGACTTCTGCCCATAGTCCTTAGACTTTCTATAGGCAATCCTAGAGAGCAGGCTATAGGCATTACGAATCCTATAGACAGACTATAGACAATCTATAGGTTTATGGTCATACACATTCAGTAGACTTTTGTCTGCAGTCTATAGACTATGAATAAACAAAATTTATATATATATATATATATATATATATATATTATAGGAAGGCAATAGAGTCTACAGACTGTCTATACACCGTTTTTGTAAGGCAGGCAAGCTGACACGATCACTCCGCTCCTATTCACCGCGTGTAAACGACGTAACGACGTACTCCAACGGTTGTATGAGGGAGTGCCCGGGATAAATGTCAATGGCGAATAACTTTCCATTCTCATATTTTCTATTGACTCCTCCCCCGCTGCGTAGCTCATGGGAAGAATGGGCGCAGAAGATGGACATGAACTGGAGCCAAGAAATTCGGCCTTGCACATTTCCACTCAATAAAAAATGCATGGCGCGCAGCTGTGCTGAATGTTGCTTTCGTTCGTGATGGTGGTGGTGTAGACTTTATTACATACAAGGGAGTTTAGGACGCACAGGTCCTTGGGCCCCCGCGCGGCCCCACTGCACTCAAACGTTCGTGACTCTCTGTGCTTTTCCTCATTGGAAACGCGAGTGGGCAGTAGAATTCGGGCTCACGCGGACAGGCTCGATCTAGATCGCGTGAGCTCGCGTCTAATGCGCCGAGAACGCAGCGGGGCCTTGCACAAACGTGAGACGAAGCGCGTCGAACGAAGGTTCCGTTCCCTGGCTCTGGGCCAGAGTTGAAAGCCCGTTTGTACTCGAGTGTTTGACCGCACAACAGGGCGGCGGCCGACTCTTGCATATGTCAGGAACCACGCCAGCTGGGGTTCACCGCTTCATCGTTCTAATCCCTAAGCAGCCGCAACAAGAACGTCCTGCGATTTGCGCGCCTGCTGTAATCCAATTCACGGCCAAAGACTACCTACGTCAATGAACGTGGGCAAGCTCATGATGGAGATGATTCGAATTCGGTCCTCTTCCACAATTAAAATAAAAAAGTATAATAAAATGCGCCTCCGAAGCTGGCTGCTTGGTTCCTCCATCCTTCGTCGCCACTTCTTTTCGGAAAGGGCCTGTAGCACCAGGAAAGAGTGGGTGTTGTTAGTCGCGTGAAACTAAAGCTATCACTTCTATATGGACCCTGAAACGAAACATCGATTTACGGATGAAGAGACATCTGTGGTCGATAAAGACGAAACCGCGTTTAAAGTTCTGGGTTGACAGTGACGTGCGAATCCTAGCCTCGCCAGCAGCGAAAGGGTATTTTTTCGGTGGGCTTGCAGACACCGGTGGTAGGCAGGAGAAGCTTTGCCCATCGGCTGGTTCAGTGCTGGTCTTTGCTCGGCCAGCAGTTGCAGACTATTTCGTCACGGCATAACGGGTTGCTCTCTCGGCGGCGCAGTCTCGGGTGTTGTTTCAATATTCAATATAATATCACAAAGCGGGGTAGATTTGTAGCTTTGCAGAGTGGTGATCTCGGGTTCGATCCCCAGACAGGAAAGCTGTACGGCTTTTCTTTGTAGCCGACGACTGAGCTTGGATGGATGCTAATGATTGATTACTTCCTTATTGCAGCTTCAGGCGCTAAGATTTAACAGCTGAGGAGGAAAGTAGTGACGCAAGACGAGGATAACCTTTACTCACTTAAAGTCTCCTTAATAGGGCACGTACCGGGAAAATTCTTGTAAGAAACATAGTTCCAGCAACGGCTATAGTGCCTAACTTACCCACCCAAATAGTAAGCGGAAGGCAAGCCCCACAACAAAGCTATAACATTCAGATGCCTGGGAAGGCATTACAGCACGGAGAATTTCCGAGAAGCAGAGAAGAGGATTTCGCAACGGGCGCCCGCTGTCTCTTTGTAGTCAGAGACAAATACGGCGATGTCAATAAGGACATCCATAAAACCATTAATGTAGCAGATGAGTTCTCAACGAGTCTGCACAGTAGTCGAGTTGGCTCAAGATAATTTCGGCGCTAATAGCAGAAATGTTGCGTCGAGGAAATGGATATTCCGACTCTAACTAAATAGCTCATTGGTGCCTGCTGATTGCGTTTCGTATGGCGCTGATTTTGAATATAACACCACTATGAAGTTAAAGAAGCAAATATCCGAATCATAACTTTCCACATTTTAATAACAGGAACGTTTTATCACTGCAAGCAACTCGTATGCTTGCGTTTCGAGGGCAAACAGCGCTGACAGACTTTGATCGTATGTCGGACGCGTACAATGCAGCGCTCTTCTTCAATTCCGGGCCTTCAGTGCAATGAAAACTGATACCTGTCGGGCGTGACATCACCACACGAATGGTGGCGCCATCTCACGAAAATTTGGTAACATTATCGAGTGTCCCTTGTATGAGGAACTACCTGATACAATCCAGCTGCTACATTATTGTAGAAGGCTATGAGAAACGGGCTTCCCCGAAGGAATGCTTTTGTTCTGTCGTATCCTTGAACTCTGAAGTGCGTAATGAATGACAGCAGAAATGCAAAAAAACAGCTCGCCTAATCTCCTGTCTTACAATTTTTTTAGACTGTCCACAGACATTTCTTTATAAAGGTTATAGACTTTCTACAGCTAATCCAATAGGCTAGTCTACAAATAATACAAACTCTTTAGACACTCCGTAGACGATATATATGTTTATGGCTGTACTCTTGTAGTAGACATGTGCACTGAAGTCTATAGAATATTAATAGACAAAACGAAATATCTATAAGAAGACATTAGAATCGATAAGCGGTCTTTAGAAAGTTCATAAGAGTATCCATAGAGACTCCAAAAAAAAAAAAGACTGTGTGCTAAACGGCTGCCATGCTACAGATTAGTCTTCATTGCATCGAAAAATTTGGCAGGGTTATGGAGATAAGTGAATGAAAAGAAGTAAAAGCAGTCGTGTAACCAGAATCATGCCGGGAAGCATCCGTAGCAAATAAGAGGAGAGTTATTTACAAGAACCTTTTGTGGCATGGACGAGGACGGCACTTGCGTCGAACAAGGCGCAGCGTTAATGACAAACTCTGGGAGCATGCCAGTTCGGTGACAAGAGCGTTTGGAAGATCACGCTCGCAATTACAGCGGCAGCCCCGTGTTCGAGGAACGTGTAATCTTGAGACAACGTACCGCCCAAACAAGGAGCAATATCTTTGAGACTCTTTTTGTCCCCCATTAAGGTAAAAAATGTCATTGTGCCCTCAGTTTCTCTGTGACAAAATAAAGAGGCCTATCTGCTAGGCGGAAACTGAAAGCCAAAACACACGGTGCCGTGCTGCCTGGCCGCATGCGGAAACATAGGTCCCACGTTGAGGCAGGTCACTCGCCCCGGGCGTGACAACCTCATGAATGAGGCTTCGCTGACACTGCCTTAAGATTGCTGCCAACTGTATAGGAATTCCTTTAAAAAGTTTACATTTGAGGGCAGCCTGAGCAGCGGAATGCTTTGGGTGCATGTTGCGTTCACCACTACTGCAGCGCCTAATGTTACTAGTGAAAGATGTGCCTTATTTTGGACAAACATATATGGTTACGGTGTTCGGCTGCTGAGCGCTGGGGACGCGAACCGGACCGCGGCGGCTGCGTTTTTATGGAGGAAAAACGCTAAGGCGCCCCTGTGCTGTGCGATGTCAGTGCACGGTAAAGATCCCCAGGTGGTCGAAATTATTCCGAAGCCCTCCACTATGGCACCTCTTTCTTCCTGCCTTCTTTAACACCCTCCTTTATTCCCTCCCTTACGGCGTGGTTCAGGTGTCCAACGATATATGAGACAGATACTGCGCCATTTCCTTTCCCCCAAAAACCAATTAGCTGGGCACGCGTAATCAAATCTAGGTCGCAGAGGCCATGTTTCAAATGGGGCCAAATGCAAAAAAAAAAGCGCCCGTCTGCCGTGCGATATCAGTGCAAGTTAACAACCCCAGGTCGGGTCGAATAAATCCCGAGCCCACCACTGCGGCGCCTTTTTTCGGTCTTCCTTCTTTCACTCGCTGCTTCGCGACCTCGAATGGCGTGCTACAGCTCACTGTCCCACCTGTCCAAGTGATCAGGGACTGCATTCTATAAAGGTCCATTTGTCCATTCCATTCGGCGCAACGTCATCGCGACGGCAACGTCAGACGAACGCAGCAAGCAGCCAATCACAGAAATGTCGAAGTAGTGGGGCCCCACACCGACGGTGGTGAAGGATGTCATCGAATAAAATACAAAAATAAAAACTTTACGCAGAATAAAAATAAAAAGGCATAAATTAAAATAATGCAAGGAAAAATTATCAATGCAGGACGAAACTAAAAAGAAAAAAATTAACCGTCATTGCCTGCCATTGGCTGAGCTCTGCAGCTAATGATCATGTCCGTTCGCCAATCATGCGAAGGTCGGGTGGCCTACGACAAACTCTTGAAAGACGCGGGTATGTCACCGAGCGATAATGAACAAGGCCAGTGGACGAAATGAATCGCAAATGGGAAATGGACAAACTGACCCTTACAGAAAACTGCCCCAGCAGGGACTACACGCTGCCTTTACTCCTCCTTATTTCCCATACACTGTCACTTCTAGTAGGCGAACATGGCTTCAGTCGGGCTTGGTAGATGAACAACGGTCCCTAGCCAGCGCTCTTTTCTCCCTGGGCTTTAGTAATGATGATGATGATGATGTCCTCAGGCTGAATGGCACGTGCCCACGGCGGGGGATTGGCTTTAGTACTCGGCTAGAATAGTTTTCCTCCTTGTCTCTTGCCTCACGGCGTGGTTGAAGTGCCCACTGATAATGAGGCAGTTACTGCGTTTTCCCTTTGCTCATAACCAATTTTCACAATACAGCACGTCTGAGGTGTTGCATATATGCGATAACACGAGTTGCTTTCCGTTCGTCTGGAATCCTGCGACCGTATATCAGGTTTTTTCGTGCTGCCTAGCATTAATCACTTTCTCCATTAGAGCAATAAGACAACCACGCAGGGCGCCTCCTTTAAAAATTTCCCCGCTTATTACTCTGCCACGAAGTTTATCACCGTTCTTCCCTTCATGATGGGTTCTCTCAGTCGGCACCTGTCTTCTTTCTACGTCCTGACCATCTGCAGTATTAAGTCAGACGCTATAATGGCCAGTATTCCCCTCACGCATGTCCTTTCTTACCGTGCACAATAACTGAATGGAACACCTTGCCATCAGACATTGCCAGAGAATCGGACTGAACTAAGTTTCCTTAATTGTTCGAGCACGTGTCACCACCTAATTTTATTTTTATACCAAGTGTACTTTCAGTTCTTTTTTTTGCGGAGATATGTCATCTTTCCCGATGGTTTGCTCTTCAAGCTTATTGTTTTAGGCTTATTTTGTTCATTACATATATTTGACTAAACATTTTTTCTGTACTTTGCTGTTGTGTTATCTTAGTGCGATATATACCCTGTAATCAATGTCTGTGTACCGACCGCCATGTAATAGCCTGGTCATGAGAGCCATTGGGGGTATTCTGAATAGTAAAAAAAGTTTCTGCTACTGACGACTCAGTTGTTAATGGCTGAGTGAACCAACCGCACGTGGCGTGCTGTGTGCTCGAACAGCTTCTATGTGGCTGTGTGAAATAATCCCGTAAATCAGTGCGCTGTGAGCCGGGATAGCCGCATCGAGCAATCTGCGCACTTGTGCAGAGCGGGTCGGTGGTCAGAGGCATTATACGCCGTTGACGACCATTTTAAAAGGAAGACAGAATCTCACAGTGGCAAGCACCTGCACACAGCAGGGGACAAATACAGATAGTTACCAAAACACCCTTAGAAGTGGGCCTTATCTACCGCAGCCTCTCGAGGGCTGTCCACCGCTAAGGCCCTTCACCTTCATCGAGAGCTGCTATCCTGAGAGAAAAAGCTGATGCGGTTGAGCTGCTCGCGAAGCGACCTCAGCGTAATTGTGTTACTGGGTTCAGCGCGACTCGGCACCCCTGGTTCCCCGGTCCCTCACTTCACTTCTTACTCCCGTAAATACCACCCTTCCCACGGTATTGCATTAGGGATGGGGTTGCATATTAAGAGAAAAACAGTACAGGTTTGAATATGATTGCTGGTGGCGTCGGGAAATGCAGATGGGCATGTGATGGCGGCAAGTTGGTGGGGAAGGGCATTCCAGTCCACAATTTCTCGAGGGAAAAAGATGCTAAAAAAATTGCAGTAAGCGGGCAAGAGGCCGGGTAATCTGAAAAAAAAAATGCGCAGTGCGGTAAGATACGGGTTCGATGCACGGTGCAAGGCGCCCGATTAAGTGAGCTGCGGAAAATCTTGTGAAGCAAGCAAAGCTTGGCGATGCGGCGACGAAGCTTGAGCCTTTCGAGGCTGGAATTTATCTCAGAGATGAAGCATTTATGGAGTATGAGTATGCATGATGAACGAAACGGACGGCACGGCTTTGAGTTGATTCGAGCGCGATTGTTAGATATTTTTCATGTGGACCCCAGATGCTTGCATAAAACCCGTGGCCAGCCATGACCACGGCAGCGAGACACTCGCCCGCTGCCGCGGTTGCGGCTTACGTAAGGCGCGGCAGCACCACGATAAGAGCGCGTTTCGCCGCGGCCAAAACGAAGCTATCTTAACCTAGTCTTTGCATATCGCACCATGTGAACAGGATTATCTTCCATACAAGCCCATCGCTCTGGGCCTCACAGCATCCAGCTCTCAAGTATCTATCGCCCCAAGGTTATAGCAGGCTGTGCGTTAGGAATCGGGCAGCACTGCCCCAAGTGATCTCTATAACAGCAGCCAACGAAGCAGGCAACGTATGCGAGCGATGTGCCGTCAGGGAAGGGAGGAAAAGCAGTGTCAAGAATAAACGGAAAACAGACAACAATAAGAGAAACTGTGCCAATGGAGGCGGGTAGGCGACGATGAATCAAGAAAAACAGCATGTCGTAGCAACAGCAGTGTCAGTGATAAGCCCCGAATGAAAAACAACAAAATAAGAAACTCACAAGCACCAGCATGCTCAAATCAAGGACCACATGAATATGTTAAGCGTAAGAACAGGTCAGAAAAAAGCAAGTTATTGAAAAGCATGTTGCACAGCACGTTCACACGTGCCCGTCCAAGAAGGTTAATTCTTTGTCGTGAATAAAACCCGATGCCGTTCTAATACAATTGTCATCAGATTTAGAAATATGAAATAATACGAGCAGTTTCAAACAGTTTTTAAAACAATCCGTGTGCGGTAGCCCTCCCCCGCGGTCTTACCCGTGCAGACGAGGTAGCGCTTAGGAGGATCCGGCTCGGGGTTGCCCTCACACCAGCCATCACTTGGAAGTGGCCTCAGTACCGATAATTGTTTCCTCGGCCAGAATGTCCGATATGTAAACACGAGGACATTGAGGCCGACATTCATCACTTACTGTGGGACTGCCCAGCTCTCAAGCCTACAAGGAACCGGCACCTGATGGTAGCAGGTCTTTCACCAAGCAACTCTGCCTCATACATTGCCTGGACTTAGGGACCGTACCATCGTTCTCTACGGGACTTGATCAAATCAGCTAACCTTTTTCCATTCATTTAATCTCTACTACATCATTCATCACACCTTCACCTATCATTGATGCCCTGGGGCAATAAATTTCGCTTAAAAAAAAACAATCTACGCCATGGTGACCCTACGCATGACAATACTACCATCGTGTTTACGTAATGGGATGTTTGCAATGAGTGTTCTATGGTGTCTGAAAACGTGTGGCCACCAACTTGAGAAGGAGGAGGTAATATTTAATAATCACTAGAGACATTAGTCTGCTTGCAAGGATCACCACGACATCCTCAGTTCGCCGCACGCATACATGCAGCGCTCCGAGCCCGATGCATCCCTTCCGCAACGCTTGATGCGGCACTGGCGGCTTTATCATAACTGCGGAGGACGCACGCACGAGAGCACAGCTGCTAATCACACGCGGCGCAAAGGGCCCGCAGGAGCTGCAAAGAGATGGCTAGGAAAGACGCAGTGAATTCCTCACTCCTGTTTAGTCGCTTCTGCGGAAATGAAATAGCGCAGTAACTTCACTTCAACTCCTCCTTGATCAAACGGGGCACTGTGAGAGCAAAAGAAGATAAGGGTAAGAGGTGCCGCAGTGGAGGGCTCCGGAATAATTTCGACCAACCGGAGATCTTCAACGTGCACTCGCATCGCACAGCACACGGGCGCCTTTTGCGCTTCGCCTCCTTCGAAACGCGGCCGCCGCGGCCGGGTTCGATAACTGAAAGAGGTACCGTTCCGGGGGGCTTTAGAATAATTTCGACCAGCTGTAATTCCTTAATGTGCACTGATATCGCACACTACAGGGGTAACTTTTACGGCCGTTAAAAGTCTCGCCAAATGCAGAACCAATTATGGACATCAAATGTTGAAATTTTTACTTCCCACACTTCTAAATCGCGTGTTAAAAGAAACTAACATTGACATATCTGGTATATCACCAAAAGAACTGCGTCAAGTTTTGTATAATGATGCCATACACTGACCTTTTTATTTTTTTCTCTCTTCTATCTTTTCCTAGTGCTTTCCTCTTCGAATGATTTTCCTTAACTCGTGTATTTGTTTTGTCCAAGTGTACTTCCTTAGCCACACGTTTTTTATGCTGTCCGTGTGCTAGGGGGTCCGGGCTCCTCAAGCTGTTTCGCATAGCTTTTACATGCCCTCCTCATAACCTTTTTGTTGCGGAATAAATTTGATTGATTGATTGATTGATTGATTGATTGATTGATTGATTGATTGATTGATTGATTGATTGATTGATTGATTGATCAGTGCAGAACCCAATGTAGTTGGCATCGTCGCCTGTGTGTGCGAAAACGTCGGATCGGTCTAGACGGTCTCGATGTCACACGTGGAGCTGTGGGAGGAAATGCAATTAAAACAATAGAAAACTCGTGATTATGAAAGTCGCAGCTTGACAAAAACGGCAATGTGACTAGTTAGAATAAAAGTAAATAAATTGCGCTGAAAAGATAGTTGGGCTAAAAGTCGGAAATCGAACCCTCTAACCCTTGGCTTGCAAATCAAACGGGCGTTGGTACGGATCGGTCAAAGCGTTGTTTTATAAGTGTGCGGCCGCCGCGGTGGCTCAGTGGTTATGGCGCTCGGCTGCTGACACAAAAGACGCGGGTTCGATCCCGGCCACGGTGGTCGAATTTCGACGGAGGCGAAATTCTAGAGGTTTGAGTACTGTTCAATGTCGGTGCACGTTAAAGAACCCCAGGCGGTCGGAATTTCCGGAGCCCTTCACTACGGCGTTCCTCGTAGTCAGTCGCTTTGGGACTCTACATCCCCATAAAAGATAAAACATATATGTATGCCGCATGGTCTTTCATATAATATGATAACAGTGTCCGTGTATGCGTGAGCAAAAGGAGGCGCGAGCGGGATCCATTAACGCTATTGCATTTATCCTCCATCGAAACATGGCCACCATTTGTCTATGGCTTCTATCTTTTCCTTCTAATTCCTTCCCTCGCGGCGTGGTTGATGTGTCCATCAAAATGTAAGACAGTTACTGCGGCTCTCCTTTAATGAAAAAAATTAATGTGGATTAGCTAACCTAATCCAGGATTTGCTCAGCTAATCCAGGATATACAAAGGGAAAGATGTCGGCGTGCACTGTGTTCACCGACGTTAACGTCGACAATGTTCTAGACGGCGATGGCTTTAAGCAAAGGCAGGGCGTATAACTGGCTCCCTAGATATGCGGACGCCTCATTCGTGCTTTGATACATGTGGCAGTGGTGAGATAGAGATGTGGCCTGAATGCATTAGCGCTGACAGCGTTGTGGCTGACATGCGACACTGCAGCAATAGCTAGGCCGCAGCGTTCATTTAGTGATCAATCTTTCGCGATCAACCATTAACTGCATGCCCCCTCCCAGGGTGGCAGGAATGGCGCGCTGCCTATCCAGTGTGCGGAACGCAGTCAATGCAGGCTTTTGCAGTTGGACACCAACGCCACGTACATGAAAGCGAGATTGAGGTCTCCACTGACCACCCGCCGCGGTGGGTCAGTGGTTAGGGCGCTGGGCTACTGATCCAGAGTTCCCGGGTTCGAACCCGACCGCGGCGGCTGCGTTTTTATGGAGGCAAAACGCTAAGGCGCCCGTGTGCTGTGCGATGTCAGTGCACGTTAAAGATCCCCAGGTGGTCGAAATTATTCCGGAGCCCTCCACTACGGCGCCTCTTCCTTTATTCTTTCACTCCCCCTTATCCGTTCCCTTATGGCGCGGTTCAGGTGTCCGCGGATATGTGACACAGATACTGCGCCATTTCCTTTCCCCAAAAAAACAATAAAAGAAAAAGTCTCCACTGGCCCACGGAGCCGGTTGTGCGCCTTTCCATTCGTGAAAATTAATGGCCTTTGCAAAGTTGTCAACGCCAATGAACTCTATGAACGCCATCGGCTCACTTGTTTTCCTTGGTTTTTGAGGAAAGGAAATGGCCCAGTAACCGTCTCACATATCTCTGTGGACACCCGGAGCGCGCCGCAAAGGAAGGGATAAAGGAGGGAGGGAAAGAAGAAAGAGAAAACTGAAAATTGAAACTGGGATTTTGATGAAAGGCGCGGCACTGCGCAGCGGCGGAACACCTGTGACTCGATGCTACTATTGGCGAATGCGCAGTAGTTACTAGGGAACGAAAGAGAGAGAGAAATATCCACAGCGAGGCGCGCGTTGTGACGTCATATGCCTCCTCGAAGCACCGCCACGGCAAAATCGCAAGTTCGCGGCGAGTAAAGCTTTCGCTTTAAAACATTTTCAATATTTTTCCGTTTTCCTTGCTCGTCTGAGAGAGGACATGCGGACGGGAGAGTCATGCTAAGATAGACAGCTAGTGCTGCGAAGAAAGAAGAGCAACAACAAGACACGAAAAACACATGCGGAACTAAGAGAACTGCCGGGCAGAAGAGGAACCAGGTGCTAAGTAAGGAGGCAAGCAAGAAAGGACGTAAATAGAGCGACAAAGGTGAGGCTCTTTATTTTCAGAGAATTTACAGCTTCGGTATATGTACATACGGGCACTCCTTGCAAGCCGTTACGGGATTATGGAGAGACAGCAAGGAAGCGGCATAGCAAAGCACATTCCGTGTTTATGGCTGTTTGCTTTAGCGTACTCCCGAGGCCACAATTCCACCGTTTACTCCCCCTAAGAACGGAGTTCGTAAAACGCGGCAAGAGCGACACAGTAATGACGCGCTCTCATGACACTCCCGTAACGCTCCCGCTGCATGCAAGGCTCTTCTTAGCTGACATCTGTCTAGCTCCTGCCGGTGGGGCAAGCTGCAATGAGATTCTGAGGCTCCCCTGATGAACCGTTTGCCCAGTGTATAAAAATAATGACCAAAATCACGTTTAGGACATGAGCGAAGCGACGGCGAAATCGAGCTCCAGGCACAGGCAAAATGTGCACGTCACAGTGAAAGTTCTCTTTTAAAGAACGCTTTCTTTCGTTACCGCCGATTGCAAGAATTTCCTGTGGTGTCACAGCAAGAAAGCACGTGTGCGCTTTCCCAATAAAGTTGCTCGAAGTTAACGCCGTTTGTGTACACTCCGTTCACCGCACCTTGCCCTTCTACGTACTACTACAGATATGTAAATATGAACCAGCAAGCCCAACTGTCGACGTGAGCACACTGCCGGGTTTAACGTGCCGCACTAAAAACTTGATAAGCCGCGGTAATGGCAGAGTGGATTTGGCGTTCGGCTGCTGATACCAAGGTCGAAGGATTGATTGCCGGCCGTGGTGACCACATTTCAGTGAAGATGTGTTGTGTTGGGTTTAATAGCGAATAAGCAGTCAGCTAAGGCTATCATGCACCAAGCTCAATCAGTGAATATGAAATACAACAGGCGCCCGTATGGATTTCGCTCTGCTTTCTTTCGTTTTCTTTTCATACCTTCCCTCACGGCGCGGTTGACGTCTCCATCGAGATGTGAGACAGTTAATGCGCCTCTCCTTTTCTCAAGAACCAATTCTCAATTTGTTTTCGTCTCCACTGAACACAGGCCTCTAACGCGATCCAGGAAGCCTCTTCGTGCACCAAGACGAATATTTCCCAACTCATCCGAGCCTAAAAAGATACAGACTAAGTACATTTCGGAGATCACCAAGCCCGCATGGCTCGCAGCCCCCTCGGGTAACAGTCGGACGCAAAACACACTACGACGTTCACAGCCTTGGTATCGGCGGAAGCCCCCGTACAAATTTCTCTCTCCCGCGCAGTGAGAGAGGACACGAAGTGGCCTAGCTGAAAACAAATTAACGTATTATTATGCGATAGCGCAAGAGCCCCATTGGGACTAAACGATGCCACCCACCAAGGTTGGTACGGGGAAGAGGCACCTGCGACATGTTGGCTGGTGGCGAAGTGGAGAGGAAAGGGGAGAAGATGGAGATACGGGAAGGCGGCAGCTGCGGAGAGAACCCTATCACCTGCCAGGGTTGATACGCGGTGTGAGTGGCATCTGTGCATTGTATGGAATGGGTGGTCGAACATGGCAGCTAAAAACGACGTTCTTATTCGATCGCATTGTCACTTCTGGCAACTAGGTGCCCTTCAATATTTTTCCCTTTTCCAGTTCTTTTGGGATAAGCGGTGACGTCGCTGTCACTGTCCTACGTGTGGACAGTGACAGTGAATAATTATGTATTATTTACAGTAGGGCCGAACCTAACTGAAACTTGCGTAACGAAGCTTTTAGGCGACACCACTTTGGGTACGAACTGGGGAAAAGCGTTAATTTCGAAGGGGTACTGAGGACAAATTAAGGTTGGCCCGTATCGATAGATTACCAGGTTCTAATCAAAAACAGACTACTTGTAAAAAAATACAAGTTTTATAAATTACAATGTGGGGAAAGATGAAATGTAGGTACCGCGGCCGTCGGCAGTTTTCTCAGGGAGACTGCGTGACGTCATAACGGTTCTTTGCGCGCGAATGTCGGAGGCCACACTGCATCGTTATTCACTTCTAAACGGTGATCACGGAGTCGTTCTCGATATTGACGTCGCGAGATTGATTTGCGTGAGGAAAAAAAGGATTCATTTTAACGCGCTAGCATTAGAGCTGGCGTCACACCAAAATCTGCGGATGTCAGGAAGTTCCCCCAGTCCGAAGTGGTACCCACATTTGCCGTCACTATATTTTAGGAGAGCGTAACCGCAACTGCCGGCAGATTAACTCACCTGGATATCTGGCGGCACTTTGCGCCAGATGCGATATCTGCAAACCCCACTTCCAACAGACTACCGTTCTGCTGAAATCCAGAGATAAGACAACCAGGGAGCTGTGGGAAGCCTAATGCTTGGAATCAGGAAAATAAGGGACGTGTGTTAGTGAACCTTCAGTTTTGCTTACCAAAGAGGAAAAACAATTATTGGACAAGAGATACCAAACATAAACCGATCTGCTGGGACAAAATCTTTCTGACGCTTGACGATACGATAGCAAAGTTGCTGGTTCAAATGTGCTTTTTTATGTTTTGACATGTTAAGCTTATATATGTGTGCACACCGAAATTAAACCTTAGCCGACAGTTTGCGCACCAGTGTTTGTGTCGTCCCTGTGTTCTCCCACGTCAGTCTAAAAGCGCAATTATGTTTGACCATGCTAACCACCAACTAGCACAGTTTGAAACCCTCTTAACTTGCAGTCAACTGAACT